>CAJPEV010001491.1:16700-64874 GCA_905338385.1 Darwinula stevensoni
GGACGAAGCAGTGGAAAAAGTGCGTGATTTGATCAAAAGCGACCGTTGCATGTCCGTGAGACTCATTGAGGATATCATAGGTATCAGTAAATCACAAGTTTACCGCATTTTCACCGAAGATTTGCAGCGGCGAAAAGTCTGTGCGCGATTTATTCCGCACTCATTGGACGACGATCAAAAACAAGCCAGAGTGCTGCATGCCCAAGACATCATTTCGATCGCCGATAATAACCCAAACTTTTTAAAAACCTGGCGATGGAACATGGTGTTTTCGATATGAGCCACTCACGAAGCGCCAGAGCTCAGTTTGGAAGACTCCAGAAGAGCCAACACCAAAAAAAGTGCGCATGCAGAAGTTAAAAGTGAAAACATTGCTAATCACTTTCTTTGATTCGGCTGGGATTATCCACAAGGAGTTCATTCCAGAAGGCCAGACGGTAAATGGCGAATACTACCTCGCCGTTATGAAGCGTTTACTGGCCAGAATTGCTCGGGTCCGTCCTCGATACCAAGCGCCAGGCAGCTCTTCTCTCCTCCATGACGATGCTCCGTCTCACAGGTCACATCATTGTTCGGAACTTTTTGGCCTCAAAAGGAGTCGTAGTGCTTGACCTATTCGCCTGATTTGGCACCCTGTGATTATTTCCTTTTCCCCAAACTAAAAATGAAGCCGAAAGGAAAGCGTTTCGACACGATTTTGGACATCCAAAAGGCTTCGACCAATGTTATTTCCGCCATCTCGGAGGAAGACTACCAGAGGTGTTTCCAAAAGTCGTATGATCGCTGCAAAGCCTGCATTTCTTCTGTAGGGACGTATTTTGAATAATCAATCATAAAAATTATAAATATCACATGGGAAATTGATTTGTGACTGAAGTTCGGATACTTTTGGAACAGACCTTGTATATTAGATACCTCGTATACTGGAAGGTCACACCTCATACGATTAACCTATTATTAATATTTACGAAAATTGTTAACATGTCATTTGCCCTGTCATGTCAATGAAAGTATGCGTTCGTTGTCAGACTTCCTCGTTCTGTGTTGCTGTTTCCCGAAATCAGAGGAAGGGAACTTGTTTGTTATGGTCAGGACAAATCACGTGATTTTCACGAAAAACATGATGTATTCCTTCTCACAAACTTCAATGAAAGACTTCTTTTTTTCCTCACCTTCTTGACCTTGCTGAGAAACTCAGACTTTATGAAGAGAATCCAGGTGAACATCCGCGTTCTTACAAATGTTCAGATACTTGATTGACTTGGAATTTCGATTGGATCATCTCGGCGAAAGATGACAGTCGACCCCAATGGGTTGTTTTGGGATCTCTCCCTCAGTCTACTTCAGGGATTTAATTTTCCGCGCGTTTACACCATATCACTTAGGTCTTTCATTGCCCAGCTTCCTTTGAAACGATGAAACGAACGTTTCTCTCCGTCGGCTCCAAAATCATTAGATGGTCTTGCAGGCGTCGACTGCACATATGATAGGCATTGCGATTGCTATGAACCTGGCAACGCCAGGGTTATAGGTGTTGTAGGTTTATATTAGTCCATTCACTTCGCCAACGTTTCTCAGTTGAAGTGTCACGGGCACGGGGCGCTGCGGCAGGGTGTTAAGTACAGACCACAAATATTTGATCAAATTCGCTTCCTAGCGTCCCGCGCCTGACAACTATCCTTTCAGAAACTCTTTCTTCCTTCGGGAGGAAAGGTTCGTGCCTGTTCACGGCCGAGAAAGAAACATCCCACAACCGAGTCTGATTATTAATTTATTACTTAAGTGTCTAAAGGTTGCCAGGTTGTTCAACAAAAATATAAAGAAACAAAAAGGTTGTTAGTTTACAAGATGTTGTTCACAATCAACAAATATGGAGCTACCCGGTTCCCGAGCAAACGCGCGTAAGAGAGAGAGAGAGATTTCGAATCTATCGGGAGACCTACTCTTTCGGATCGAACTGGGGCACTAACACTCTGGTCGGACTTGAGGAGGGAAGAACTCCACTATCAAGGGCAGGGCCGAGTCCCCTCGCTTCTCTCTCGGGACTGGTCTTCTCGGACCAAGTTTCTCCCTTTTTCTTCAGGGTGGCTGAGGAGGTTCCTGGAGGAGGGATTCTTCGCTGGTAGCTTGCGCCCATTGGTTGTTCAATCCCCAGGAACAGATCTTATTGGCCAAACGCACTCGAGGACAAAATCATCTTCATTTATTTCTTGGTTCGTATCCACGAACATGTACCTGTCCAACCAATGGTTTTGGAAATGAGGTTGTCTCATAAACCATTGGTTGCGACATGGGTTTTCTGGACAGGGATGTCCGACGATATTGTCCTCCGGATCCTGACTGGGGGTCACCTCTGGAAAGGCGGGGATGGTGATCCCGATCCGGCATCCCTGAGATAATGTCCCCTCATACGTTTTCCCCTTGTCTCCTCAGCTTATCACCCTGACTTCCGTCCGTCTCCTGAATCAGCATGCCTCCTTTTCCTTTCTCTGGACGACATGTCTGGAAGGGCGGTGGCCCGTTGCACCGTGACACGACTGGAAGGGCGTCGGCCCGTTACANTGGAAACCCTCGTGATCTTTCCAAGTAAATTACTTAACTTTATTAAAATAAAGACAATAATGAAATATCAAAAAAAAGGAAAACACAGTTCTTCACAGTACTTGTTAAAGAATTTATTACTTAATATTGGATGGGAGAAGGATCCGACTGGGGCAAATTCTACTGGAATCTGAAGGTTATTTATATTACTGTTCTTTTCTCTGTTACTCGGGCCACACAACCAAGGGACCTTTACGCTGGTAGGTTGTCCTGGAGTCAGCTCTGGATATGGTAAGGTCACAATGGTGCCTTCCAAATAGCGACTGACTCCAGGATCCAAGTTTCTCCTAATATCCCCGGTACCTCTGGGAGGAGCCAGGGTACCTTCCTCCAAAATCCGAGGTTCGGATTGGATATTCAACTTGGCCCCATTTTGTCCCATTGGCTACCCTTTCGGTGTTGGCCTCGACGTAATTTATTTAAAGTCACCATGATGATGTGACTTGCTCATTATCTTAATGGGTTTGGTTTTATGTGTTTGCCCCATCCTCCTTTTGACAATATTTCATTATTCTTACTTTATACTGAGTATTAGACAAAATCAGGTATTTTTCCTTAATTCCTTATAATATGGTCAGTAATTAAGTCATCAAATCACTTTCCTTCAATATGCAATATTAGGATTAACAATATACCACATGAAAGCCAATTTCTCAAAGGTTATTAAAAAATTAACATTGTTTCATTTCATTACAACAGGCCATTAGGAAGGGAAGAGGAAGGTGGGGAAAACATTAGAGTAGAAAAGGATGAGATTCCTGCAACTCTCTTTTTAACACCTCAGGAGGAGTAAACAGTATATTTCCTCCTTCTCTTCTTTTGTTGTGTTTTTCCCTTTTTAATCACCGTAAAAGTCAAGGGAACAAAGAGTTCTTCCAGGTAGGCCTAGGAGGCGAAAAGGGTGGAAGACCTCGTTCTTCACAGTAGAATGCAGTGCCAAAACTGTTCGCAGAGCTCTGAAAGAAGCTGGTCTGAGGGCAACAACCAAACGAAAGAAGCGCAACTCCAGCCGCGGCATATCCGACAGCGGCGAGAATTCGCCCGCCGCCACCAACACTGGATTGTAGAGGACTGGAAACGCATAATTTGGTCAGACGAGACAAAAATGAACCTTATGAGGTCGGATGGGCGTGATTGGACGTGGGAGCAGCCCGGCGAAGCCCAAGCAGAGCGACACGTGAGGGAGACCCGCAAGTATGGTGGAGGTGGCCTGATGTTTTGGGGCTGCATGACGGCCAAAGGAGTCGGGTTTGGCCGTCAAATCCAAGGAAGAATGGATGCCAGGCTCTACTCAGTCAAAAATTATTCGTTGGGCCATCAATGGCTTATAGTCGATTCGAAGAAAACCGCCGCATCCGCTCCGTCAGCATTCCCAAAGCTGGAATTTATTCAGCTGCATGGACATGTACATACCCTACTTGCTGGAGTTCATAAATCATTACATTCATAGTTAATCACAGGCTAGCAGCAGTGATACGCCTCGTATGACTACCCAGTACTACAATGAATGCATTTTTATGCTTGAGCTGGCCAGGTATATGGAATCTGCATATGTTACTTACCAGATGAGCACAACACCTTGACATTGTAAATATTCCAATCTTCCCCTGGAGGGACCTCATTCCTCACCAACACATCCACATCACCAGCATTTGACCAGGCACATTTTTTGCCTCCTTTCAGCATCCACTTTTGTGGTATTACAGCATTCGTCTTTTCCTTGAATTCAACGGCAACAAATTTCTTCATGGCAATTGATTTCACCTGGAAAATTCTCTTTATTTTCAGCAGAAGGCTATACAAAGTGTCACCTGCACGGGCGCTGCGGCAGGTTAAGTGTCTAAAGGTTATCAGGTTGTTCAACAAAAATATAAGTAAACTAACAACATTTTTGTTTCTAAGATTCACAATAAAAAAAATTGGAGCTACCCGGTTCCTGAGCAAACGCGCGTAAGAGAGAGAGAGATTTCGAATCTATCGGGAGACCTACTCTTCGGGTCGAACTGGGGCACTAACACTCTGGTCGGACTTGAGGAGGGAAGAACTCCACTATCAAGGGCAGGGCCGAGTCCCCTCGCTTCTCTCGGGACTGGTCTTCTCGGACCAAGTTTCTCCCTTTTTCTTCAGGGTGGCTGAGGAGGTTCCTGGAGGAGGGATTCTTCGCTGGTAGCTTGCGCCCATTGGTTGTTCAATCCCCAGGAACAGGTCTTATTGGCAAACGCACTCGAGGACAAAATCATCTTCATTTATTTCTTGGTTCGTATCCACGAACATGTACCTGTCCAACCAATGGTTTTGGAAATGAGGTTGTCTCATAAACCATTGGTAGTCTCCGACGTCACAACGCAGTGCGCTTGGCCCGGGCGCGGAGCATCCTTCACACTTGTTATTCCACTTTGAAACTTCTGCACCCACTCGTAGACGTTGCTCCTTGCAATGCAGTGATCACCATACATAGCTTTGAGTCTCTAATGAATTTCATTACCATAAATGCCTTCAACAACAAGGAAACGGATCACAGAACGTATCTCTTCCTTGGTGCAAACCAACACCCTGGAGGCCATGTTTGAAAGAATCTCATGCTTTAAAAATGTGCAGACAGAGAAAAAAAGCTGTGCATGCCCCTCGGGAACATGCCGACAAAGAAAACGGCACATGAAAAAATACGGTTGGGAAGATGTTTTGAAGAAAAAAAATAATGTCCTGTTTTCAGTTGACTGACCCTCGTTATACGCTAATGTATGTTTGTAAGCCGCGTTGTGACGTTATGCAAATAAATATCTCGACATGTAATGCATCGTTTGAATTTATGGTTTATGGTTAAGAGGGGTGCATCGAGCAATCAGATTTGAAATATCTGCAACATTGGATAAGTTACGAGCTATCAAAATTTTCACCACTCTCCTATCATGGTGGAGTCCTGCACAGGCCGATTTCCCAGTACCCGCCCCGATAGGCCCGATTCAAGACTTGACCCTCACCAACCCGAAACTCGAATACTAACAAATAATTCTGCTCCACCTTACCCGACCTGAAGAAGGATCAGGAAAAGTTCGGAAATAGCTGGTCGGCGGTTCGGGTTGGCTCGGGACGTTCGGGCAGGGCCGCAGCCATGCAGAGCTCTAACCCTAGATTCCTCCAATAGCGAGAACGACGGCTGTTTTATACATGAAACATTTGGAACTCCTTCTTCACTCCTGGAATGAAACACCGGACGGGACTCTAGAGCGGCATTGTTACAGGGTGCGCCAAATAAGAGGGAATATTTAAAAAAAGAAAGCCTAGGCCTGGCTAGCTTGGGCATAATCCACATAAGTCTCTCAAGCAATTTTCTTTGTGAATTGGATCTGAACTGATGCCACGACTCTTTACATTAACTGGATGCCACGAACGACGAGGTAACAGAGTCGGTGCTCAATTTCATGGCCATCGCAAAACCGCTGAAGGACGAGCAGAAAAACTGCAGCAAGTAGCAGAGCGTCAAGCAACGACCCGATTGAACTGGTTCGAGTCATTGTCCGCACCCGACCCAAAACCCGAATTCCTACCCAACTTCACAGCCCGACCTGATCCGACAGGATTAAAAAATTAAACTCTTTCACCGTTGCTTCCTGCGCATTTCCTCATTATTCCAAGTAGCTATGCAGAAACATGAGGTTATTTATTTTTGGCTGACAGGAGAACTATTCTTGGGAGGGAAAGAGCCTCACAGATTCCAGTCTTGACTGGTACCAACTGCCTCATGCCCGTCTCACATTCTTCCTTCATTTATTTTCATGGTTATACCATTTAGCATTTTCTTACTCTCAAATTAGATGCATAAATAAGATTCTAGCCATGACACGCAGTTTCCATGGTCTCCGACCAGAGGAACGACAACATAAAAAAGTAAATGTTATAATTCTGTCCAACAAGGAAGGACTTTGAAAATTTCGGAATATACAGGGTGGCGCAAATGTCGCGCACCATAAAGGATTTCACCGTTTCAATACATTAATTCTTGTTTCTTCATTTGCAAGGAAATGATGGCAGCAAAATTAACAAAATACGAGAGGGTGGAGTTAAAATATATTCAAATGTTATGTCTACAGCAAATCGAAGTGTACAGTCGTGTCGGGTCAGGCCACCACCGCCCCAGTAGCACCCCAATATTGGGTCAATATATACCGCCAAGATGTATACATCTTGGCTCTACATTGGCACCCATCTTGGACCATTATTGGCTTTACTACAAGGAAAAACGTTGGGCCAATATCTGGTGCTACTGGAGACAGTACTTGCAGTGTTCTAACCCCTGGTTCCTCCAATAGAGAAACGACGGCTGTTTTACCCGTGAAAAGTTCGTAATTCTTTCTTTACTCCCTGGAACGATACAAGGAACTACGAAGCGACGTGGTTTACCCATTTGTGTAAAGTGAACATTGTTTGCAGCTTGCGTAAAAATAGCATCCTTACAAGTACAGGGTATGTGCGCGATTGCTTGCGTGTTTACGTCTTTGCAGGGCTGATCATTAACTCACTGTTCAGCGAAAATTTTTAATATATGTGCGAACTGGAGCATGCGAGAAGACTTATTTTAGGGTTGACAGTGTGGTCTTGGACAGCGAAGAGGAAAATAATTTTCCAATTGAGTTCATCACTAGCCTCACTCAGCTTAGCTTCCTCCCCATACCTTGGCTTTAAAGCGTGGTGTATTCGTCATTTTCATCCTAACCTCAATGTTAAGCAAGGCCTCGCCGATGCCTCTCAAAATCAAATGGCGATGGTTTCTAGATCGTGTTTCTTCTTTCATGACTGTCAACAGGTGCCATAGAGCATTCAATTCAAACGAATTGGATGGTACCATCCTGAACCTGCATTTTCCCATAGACAGCTGTATTTAGCTTTTTGAAGAGTGCGGCGCTTCCAAAACATCCTAATTATTACAGAGCCTGGACCCGGATCAGGTCGACACCCAGGCATCTATGGCACATATGCACTGAATGCGCTCCGAGAGGTTTTGAATTGAAAATGTTGCTCTTTTTTAAAGTCAAATTCGAAAATTCCTGAAACATTAACTAGCATTAACCATCCAGTTGGGGGAACATGACTGCTTCCGAAAAGAGAACGCCAGGTTGTCCAGGAACGTGTGAAATATGCTGGAACATACTGAGTACCTTGCAACAAAATAAAGGACTTTCAGTAGTTGAAGAAGAAACACTATCTGTATTGAGGACAAACTAAGAAGACGACATCATTACCTGTCTCGAGGAACCATTGTGGAAAGCAGGGTTGCAACGCTTTTGCGTAACATTGCACGTAATTGGGAGACTATATCTAGAGACTGTGTGCGTAATAGGAGTGATCAAGCATAGAGTAAAGTGAATATGCACTACGAGTGCAAAGTAAGATGTATTACATTGCATGAAAAACGTCGCATGGTTTTTGCATGTATGGATACATAGTGCCCAAAAATCACGAAGTCCTATTTGTATGAGGGATATTTACTTGCATTCAAGCTTCATGTAACACAAATTTATGGAGAATCTTAAGCGATGCGATGTCCAGAAGAAGGTGCAAGAGTATATCCTCAAGCAACGATCTCCCTTGTACTGCATATTTCGTTTACAAGATTCACAAACAAATAAGGAGCTACCCGGTTCCTGGGCAAACGTGCGTAAGAGAGAGAAAGTTTTCGACTCTATCTGGAGACCTACTCTTACGGGTCGAACTGGGGCACTAACACTCTGGTCGGACTGAGGAGGAAAGAATTCCACTATCAAGGGCAGGGCCGAGTCCCCTCGCTTCTCTCAGGACTGGTCTTCTCGGACGACGTTTCTCCCTTTTCTTCAGGGTGGCTGAGGAGCCAAGAATCCCTCCTCGAGGAGGGATTCTTGGCTGGTAGCCATTGGTTGTTCAATCCCCGGGAACAGATCTTATTGGAAAACGCACTCGAGGACAAAATCATCTTCATTAATTTCTTGGTCCGTATCTCCGAACATGTACCTGTCCAACCAATGGTTTTGGAAATGAGGTTGTCTCATAAACCATTGGTTGCGACATGGGTTTTCTGGACAGGGATGTCCGAAGATATTGTCCTCCGGATCCTGACTGGAGGTCACCTCTGGAAAGGCGGGGATGGTGATCCCGATCCGGCATCCCTGAGATAATGTCCCCTCATACGTTTTCCCCTTGTCTCCTCAGCTTATCACCCCGACTTCCGTCCGTCTCCTCAATCAGCCTCCTTTTCCTTTCCCCGGACGACATGTCTGGAAGGGCGGTGGCCCGTTGCACCGTGACACGACTGGAAGGGCGTCGGCCCGTTACACCCCGACGGTAATCGATCGAGACGCACGTGCGGATTTTTCCTGTTTCGCCGATTGCCGAATCCGTCGGTATGGACATTTGGCGTAAAATGGCATCTATTTGGAAACTGGTCACAGAATTGTCGAAATTTCGTGGGGAGGACCAGGTAAAATCCTTTTTTTTTCAAGTTTCATGGTGTAAAATAAAATTTTGAAGAAGCAGTTTCATTTCTGCAGATAACATTTTCGTGAATCTCCCAGGAAAAGCAAAAGTAGACAGTCCCGTCCTTTCTCTGTTCGCTTGGTACAAGTGGAGAAAAATAGAATTGAATCGAATGTTAGCCATGGAAGGTATGTGGAGATCAAGGTTTTTTTTAAATATGATTTGCCCCATCGTTTACTTTTGCGTCACACTTTTCCACGTGCCCTGCCGCCATGTTGTGGAGCCACGTAATATCCTGGCTCAGGGAAGGAAGCGCCGAGCGCCTTAGTCATCGCTATTCTTTTCCGCCCTTTGTGATGAGTGCGATGACAAGGCACTCGGCGGCATTCCTCGAGTGTCGTTGACAGCAACCACAGGGATGTGGGCAAGGGGAAAATAGTCTGGAAACATTGTAGAAACTCGAATCGGCACTGGCACCTTTCCACTCCCCACCGATACAAGGCTTCCTTATTGGACCACTGCCCCTTGATCACACCCCACCGATTGATATTTAAACCCAACCCTTCCATGAAGGAAGATGGGAACGGCTTTCGCCCCAATAAGACCCCAAAGGAAGACGACCCCTCCCTCCCGACGCCAAGCTCCCTCCACCTCATGCGGTCTCCTTTTTTCTTCCTTTCAACCAAATACTGTTGGATCGAGGAGTGTGCCATGGTGGAGGGGGAGGTTGTGGACACACTCTGCAAGAATGTCGGCAACGAGACGTGGTTGTGTACGGCGGAAAGGCTTCCAGCTCATCGAGGAATGTCGCACCTCGATCACCTCTTTCAATACGTTTGTTTCCACATTTATCATGAATTCATTCAATGATATATTTCATTTTTGTTATACATTTTATTTACGTCATTTATTCAATTTTCATTTTCATCAATTTTATTTATTATTTTATTGACGACTCCCGTTGGCATAGGACCTTCCATGCTAGAAGCGAGTAATTTTTTAATCATGGAACTTTATCGTAAGGATTTTAATCCATGCTAAAAAAAAACACCCGGTTAGAATGAAAAATCTTTGATAACGTATGATGCTGAGCAGTTACGAAAACTAAAAAATATCCGTGATTTCGACACTGCATGTCCTGAAACGTTCCATGCGTCCACAAAAAAATTATGACTTGCAAAATTTCCTGCCGTTGCCGTTCCTGGACGGCGTTTTTCCAAGCAACCGGCCTATCGTACTTCGTAATAGTGATCGGGCTTTATCTTAGGGAGAAGTTTGTTTTTCTCCTTTTGTTTCCATTTTTTTCTGTTAGCGTCAGATTGCGTATCATCCTTAGCGATGTAGATTGACTTCTTTCCCCAGCATATCGACTTTTTCCACTTCATTCGGGTCCGTAAAATAGGAAATTCTAAAGAACTTTGGTAAAAAAAAGAAGAAAAAGCGAATCTGAAGGAGAGACCTGGAACGTGTTCTGTACCGCCCATCTAATCTATTTCTAATCACGCAATGGGCATCTATGGGGACACGGAAGGGCAACGGATCGCCCTGATATTGAAGTGCGATTAACTCGAACCGATGTGGGAGCAGAAGGGGAGGATGGGAAAACCCATCCTACCCCCCTTCTGCTCCTGCCCCTTCTTCCCCCTTCATTAAAACGGATTCATAACTCTCGAATGTTTCAGTTATTCGAACATCTCCCGCGCTCTCTCTGACAGTTCCTCGGCCATTTAAAATACCAGTCACTTTGCCCTCGGTCGAATGAATGTCTCCTCTTCCACTTCAGTTCTTCAATCCATTCCATTCTTCCTGAACAGTTTTTTTTCCTTCTTTTTTTCTATTTAGTTTATGTATGAAGAAAGCAGGCAAGATACATAGAGATGAGAGCCAGACGCAAGCTGCCGTAGAAGAAACCAAGTGAATCACATGATAATGATAACGATAATGTTAAGATAACGTAACCCGTCTTGGTCATGCGTTTCCTTGGACAATGAGATGCATCGAGAGCGATGAAGAACATGAATCATGAAACACGAAAAAAAACTGAGTGTAATACTCTGTAAAGTCTGCTTGTGTCATTTCCTTGCGTTACCGTTCGGTTATCCCAGGGGTGTCAAGCATACGGCCCGCGGAGGTGTTTCATCCTGCCCGCGGTCTGTTTTTGAAATTTTCACCTGTATTAACTCTCAGCGCTCTCCTCGCACGAGCCTAACCTCGAATAAGAGTTGATGGCGCCCGCATTTCCCCTACGTATTGTAAATATACGATGGCGTCCCCTGGTTGATCCAGACCAGGCCAGTCAGTATTCAAATAGTTCGAATAGAGAGGAGTATCTCACGGGAATGTCCGGGAAGGCCACAAAAATGGAGAAGCCTCCACTATTTAAAGGGAGGAACCAGGCAAGGCTGGTCATTGAAGGTATTCCTCCCGGCCAAGGTCAGGAGGACTGGGTATAGTAGTTTGACAGGTCTCCCCTTTAGAGGTCATAAAATGTCACCTAGCTGACAGCCCCCTCCCTTAATCTCCAGCGAAGAAAAACAGGGTCACCACAGGCAGGTTTTATTCACAAGGACACCAGGAATGCTTAATATAAAACTATGCTATTTCACTCATCTTCTGATGATGACTATGAAGAAGATTCACCGTGAAGTAGAATAATGAGTCGGTTTGTCTCCTTGTCGGCATACTTGTCAAACTTTGGGTACTGTTTTTCATGTGGCATCCATGTCAGAAAGTCATGTGTAGGTAGATTTAAACTTCTTTGATGATAGAAGTTAATCCGCCGACAAAGGCCAGGAAGACCCTAAATGGCTCATTTCTCATTTCTTTTCTTCTCCTTCCACTGCCTATATTCCCAATGACTCGTATGTGCCCCATGGAGAGGACGAAGGGGGTGGGAGGGGTCAAGAAGGCCCAAAAGTACATGACATGAGCAAGTGTAGCCAGCCTCACCAGAGAATATAAGTACAATGACATTCGGTCTACAGTACAGACACTTCTCCTTTCACCTGTTCCTCACGGCACACAAAGTTCTCTTTACCTCCGAGAATATGAAGAAGTGCCTTCGCTTACCTAAGCCTCTGTGCTTGATTTGTAGACAAGTAGTGGCTGTTCCCAAAAAGAACACAATCTTAAGAGACATTACGAATCAAGCCATGGTGGCAGGTATGACAAGTTCACCGGAAAGTTGCGTGAAGATAAACTGAGTGAATTAGAACAGTCGTTGAAAAAGCAGTAATAAGTTTTCACCTCTGTCCGTCACGTAAGTGACGGTGCAGTGAAAGCTAGCTATGTCTTTTCTCAAGAAATAGCCGCTTCCTCAAAGCCCTTTTCTGAGGGAGAGTTCTTGAAGAAATGTATGATGAAAGCTGCAGACATTGTGTGCCCAGGGAAGCGGCAAAATTTTGCAAATATCAGTCTCTCAAGGAACACAGTAGCCGACAGAATCTGTGACTTATCTGATAATTTGGACAGTCAGCTCCGGGACAGGGCAAAGACATTTGCTTATTTTTCAATAGCAATTGATGAAAGTACAGATGTGAGTGACGTTGCACAATTAGCTGTGTTCGTTCGCAGAGTCGATCAGGATATGAATGTGACGGAGGAGTTCGTGGAGTTAGTGCCGATGAAAGACACAACTACAGGTGAGAACATTTTCAACAGCGTGACCGCAGCTTTGGACAAATTAGATGTGAAATGGGCAAGGGCAGTAAGTGTTGCAACAGACGGAGCCCGTTCAATGGTGGGGAGGAAGGCAGGATGTGTGGCAAAACTCAAAAGCAAAGTGCAGAGTGTCAATCCAGATCGCAAGCTCAGTTCTTTTCATTGCATTCTGCATCAAGAAGCTCTTTGTGCTAAAACCCTGGGCATGGATCATGTGATGAGTGTTGTAATCAAAACAGTGAATTTCATTCGAGCCAAGGCTCTCAACCACCGGCAGTTCAACCAACTCTTGGAGGAAGGTGACTTTCAGCATGGACTACCGTACCACGCTGAAGTGTGCGGGTTGAGTCGCGGGGCTGTGTTAAAGCGCTTCTTCGAACTGCGACGTGAGATCGAAAAGTTTCTGAGTGTGAAAGAGAAACACGTGGCTGAACTGCAGGATGAAGGATGGCTACAAGACCTTGCCTTCTCAGTAGACATAATGGGACACCTCAATACCCTGAACACGAGAATGCAGGGGCGCAAACCAGGTTGTGACCGAGTTTTACGACACTGTGCGTGCCTTTGAAATAAAGCTAAATCTTTGGGAGAAACAGCTCTCTCAGTGCAATATGGCACATTTCCCAACCTTGAAGTCACTGGCCGACGCCGCTGGGACTGAACGTGGCGAGGGCTTAGAGAGGTATGTGGTTAAGATTGCTGATCTCAGGCACGAATTCCAGAACAGGTTTTCTGACTTTCGGAGCCATGAAGGGAAGTTCAGACTTTTCATCGCTCCATTCTCCATCCCTGTGGAAGATGCCCCTCAGGAGTTGCAAATGGAGCTCACTGATCAGTGCGACACTACGCTGAAGGGGAAGTTCCTAACAGTTAGTATTCAAGAATTTTACCGATACCTGGGAGAAAATTATCCAGAAATGAAATCCTTCGCATCAATGGTGCTATCCATGTTTGCGAACACATGTGTGCGAACAGATATTCTCAGTGATGAACATCAACAAGTCAAAACTGTGCTACAAACTCAGTGACAAGCACTTGAACGCCATCCTGAAGGTGGCCACGGCCCAGTCCTTGGAACCAAACATCGAGGAGCTCGTTATAGCGAAGAGGTGCCAGGCGTCTGGGAGCAGCACTAGCAGTTCGTGACGTGTGTGCTGAAAGCACCTTTTTTTTAATTATACCCATGTTCTCCATTTTTCTTAACAGAACTATGGCAAATATTTTACAAAGATGAATCGAACTTGGCTGACACGTCTGGGGGTCTGTTTCTAACTAGTATTTAAACGTCTGAATTTTTAAGCGGGTACATGCTGACAACTGCCATTGTTGGGCAATACTTGAATTTGGTGTGTTACAACGTTGGTAGGAAAACATATTTCGGTAAATAAAAATAAATAAATATATGTATATGTTGGGTGCGGCCCGCAGGCACCTGCAGGGTGAGGAATGAGCCCGCGGGCCGATTTGAGTTTGACACCCTTGGGTTATCCGATGTGGCGACCTCTCCATGCAGTTCAACGAGTCGACGCCATGGAGACGCCGAAGAACCCGACGTCCGCGATCGAGGACGAGGAGGATCCGACGGGGGCGGAGATCCGGAAGATCGTGCGATATCTGGATCGGGGTCGAGGGAGGATCCCGAGTGGGTCTTCGCCTCGGTGGGGTTCCTCCGGAATCTGACGAGGGCGGCGGACCTCGTCCTGGATGCGGTCGGGGGATGGTTGGATGTCCAGGCGGTGGGTTGAGCATTCCTGTAAAGTCCGATCGGGAGACATTTCTCCGCCTCCCGAAGATCCGCGAACGAAGTAACGCGAATCTTGTCGAACGCGAATTGCAGGGGAAACGGAGCAAGACGTTTTTCACGCTGACGAAGGCGATGACGAAGTCGTGGCTGCGGGTTGGCCCAGGTCTCGTTCGTGAAATCCGACGCGGAAACGTTCTACGAGGCGTCCGGGGGGCATCTGCTGATGGAAGCCTGGGGGAAGTGGAGGGGTGAGGATCCCTTCGTCTTCCCGAAGGGGAAAGGGGACACGTACGCGGTGCTCCCTGGGGGGCTCCAGGATCAACTGCAGGGAGATCGCTACTTCCTCGTCGGTGTGCTTTACCGTCTGGAAGAGCTGAATGCGCTTTTATTGAATAGCAGGAAATCGCACCTTGTGAGTGTTTCCTTGCCGATATTTGCAAAACGGTTCGAGTCGAATTGCCTTTGCGTGCTCCTCGGCCTTGTTCAGGTTTCCAGGCCTCCGTCATTACTGGCATCTCCTGTCACTGGCATGCCTTAATCCAAGGAGATCGTTAGCATCTCTTCATGTGGCTGCACTTAATCCGATTTTTCTTCGTCGTTGCAGGTTCGGAGGAGAAAAGCGGACGAACACGAAGTTACTCAGCCTCGCCGTGAAACACGATCGGGAGTTGCAGTTGGAGGATCCCCTCCGGTTCACCTTCGAGAACGAGGAGCCGCCGATAGATCCGCCTCATTGGGAGGTCTGGCGGGATCTGCAAAAGGGGGAGCGTCCGACGTTCGTGTCTCAAAGTCATCGATGCGCCCTCTGGAACAAGGAGGAGTATGAACATGCAAGTCGCTGTTAGTTCTCGTAGGGGCGATGCATCCGTTTCGAGAAGGACCAAGAAGGAACGGGGTTGAAGTTCGGAGAGATTCGGAATGTTTTAAAGGGTTCCCTTCCCCCCATGAACAATGAACGAGTTTCATTTTAAATTTGAGGTTTCATTTTAGTTGTTTGCCTGGAGCGGGTACAATATTTGTGTGTATTGGCCAACACATTTGATGAAATGCTAAGGAGAGGCACTCCAAATGGAATGATTTCCTAACTTTCAGCCAAACTATCAAAAGTTCTTGTCCAAACCTGACCATTATTATTGACATTCATAGAAATGCGAGGAAAATTTGCTTGCTACAGCAGAACTAAAGAGACATATCGAGATATGTGCTGCTCTGTGGCCATGTATTGTGTAAAATGGTTCAATGTTATGCGACAAAATGGCCATGTGTATTGGCCAACACATTTGATGAAATGCTAAGGAGAGGCACTCCAAATGGAATGATTTCCTAACTTTCAGCCAAATTATCAAAATTTCTTGTCCAAACCTGACCATTATTGTTGACATTCATAGAAATGCAAGGAAAATTTGCTTGCTACAGCAGAACTAAAGAGACATATCGAGATATGTGCTGCTCTGTGGCCATGTATTGTGTAAAATGGTTCAATGTTATGCGACAAAATGGCCATTGACATTCATAGAAATGCGAGGAAAATTTGCTCGCTACAGCAGAACTAAAGAGACATATCGAGATTTGTGCTGCTCTGTGGCCATGTATTGTGTAAAATGGTTCAATGTTATGCGACAAAATGGCCGTGTTTTTAATATCGTTTTCACTAATGACTTTCATGGCCATCTTTCCTCCGTGGAACCTATCGAGATATGTGCTGCTCTGTGGCCATGTATTGTGTAAAATGGTTCAATGTTATGCGACAAAATGGCCGTGTTTTTCATATCGTTTTCACTAATGACTTTCATGGCCATCTTTCCTCCGTGGAACCTTAATAGGTTGTGAAACAGACCACCGATCCTGTAGAAAGTGGATTTATGTCTTTGTCTCAATTCCCAGCTAAAATTGAAAAGAGATTCTTAAATTGCCATTTGGACGAATCCCCGAAATACTGGAGGTTCTCATTCGAGCTGAGCTTCGGACAATTGTCCGAATTCCGACTGTATGCGATGAGGGGAAGGGGCCTCCTTGCTCAAACTTGTTTTCGGGCAATTGTCCGAAATCCAGCTGGATGGAGGGGAGAGCCTTCTGCATGAGCCGAGCACTTTGCCCAAAATCCAGACGGATTTCGGACAAATGGCCAAAATCCGCCGAGACGCGGGGAAAAGAAAACCTCATACTTCAGGCGCGTTTTGAACGAACAGTCGAAACCGTATCAATACAGGAATTGTTTTGTTCCCCAATGGGCCTTCTGCCTCCTCCGGAAATTCCAAAAAGTGTCTCAAATCGACTCCTCATAAATTTCATCCAGAGATTTTCGACCTTCAATCAACTGGGATCAGCATATCATTGTCAACATTTCTCAATATTCCTCNCAGAACTGGCTATGAATCGGAATTTAATTGGGACTTCATGAAATTTAGGATTTGAAAGCAAAAAGGGCAACTTAATATCTTTTTCATCTACAGTGATATTAAACTTGCTGTTAATTTTCATAAGGCTGTTCAGGATTTTATTTTGGGACTCTTTAACTGGTTCATAGGAGGCGTTTTCCAGAATTTCTTTTTTCAAAATAATACCAAAGAGCCTTTCACAGATGAAGCAAAAATTATTACTGGCTTCATCAATGACAGTTATGACGAAATTTTCGCGTAGTTTAGCCAGGGCAGCATCGAATTCTACTTATGTCAAAAAAGTTTTCAGAATCCTTGGGGATGAAGCTACTTAACACGTTGGCGACAATGCGTCCCGATGCCAGGATACAGATTTTTTTTCAATGAATACCCTCTGGATCTGTTGAGAACGTTCCAGAAGATTATGATTTCGTAATTACTGATAAAAATTCCAAAAAATTCAACATTTAAAAAAAAAACTCGGCAAAAAAAGTTTTCTGGGATTATGCGTACTGATGGCAGGACGCATTTTTTAACAAAAAAAAATGCGCGTGGTCCCACGCGGCGGACAAGCAAAAATAGGCTGGTCGTCAACGTGTTAATAAAAGCTTGATTTGCCCAATCATGTGAATTTTCCATTCTAGGAAGGCTCTCGTGGGAATTCCCATTTTATTCGATGTGTGCTTAATGTACTCATCCAAGGAAATCAAGAACTGTTGAAAAAAGTCTTCCTTATTTCATTTTCTGTTTGACCTATACTTGCTACCTTTGGAAATTAGATCTCTAAGCCGGACATTATCTACAATGCCCGGGTTGCTTCTAAGAACATGCCCGTGGTGTCCATCGATATAATTGCTGTAACTACTGTTGCTGCATGAGCAAGGTAAACTCTCAAGCGAATCGAGATCGAGATCCTGAACAAATGGTCTGTAATTGCATACTAGCATGCTCAAAGGTTTTTGCAAACTATAAGAGATTATTGGATAGGCATCTTTCATGGGAAATTTGCTTTTGGCATGTATACTGCCAAAAACTGCAGCCAATTTTAAAGAATCTAGGCATTTACTTTGGAAAGGAACAATAAGAAACGATTTTGAATGCGTTACTTGTTTCACTAAAGAATTCACTTTAAGTTTAAATTTACAAAAGTCTATGACAAGATCTATGAAGTGCTGATTCTTTATTTCACCAGAAAGGATCCTTTTCACAAGACATTTCACTTTTGCATTACTAAGAAAGTTTATTTCATTGTCATGTGAATGGCCGGGAGGGAAAACTGGATGCAGGAGAGAACGAAAGAAAGCCAGGGGACGGCCGGGAAATGAACCCGGGCCTTCTGATTACCAGTCAGGTGTGCTACCATTGCACCACCGAACCCAGGACTTTCCCTCGTGCCTCTCACTGACATCCTTATCATGACAATGTCATTGTTAGTGGAGAGGAAATCACGTTCCCACTTCATCAGTAACTCGCCAAAGTCTATAAATTTCCTGTAGTGATTACAGTTCCTAGAAGAGTTTCTATGCCTCCTTGAATAGTATTTCCTATTTAACCTTGAAACCTGCAGGAATTTAAAGACGCAGTACTGTTCGACATGCATGGACATATTCATGCCCTGGTACCTGTCATTGAGACCGTAAGGGTATAGAGTTTTATGGCTGATAATACATTGATCCTCAGCAAGGAGCCTTTCATTTTGTCAATTATTACTTTCAAAATTTCAATATTAATGTTCTGGAAGTTATGCCTTTGAAAATGCTGAAATTCTATTTATTGGGTCCTATTTAACTTAACTTGGGATATGTGGTTATTCATTCTTAAGTTCAGGGCGGTACACATTTGCCCGATATAGGCTAGGTTGCAGGAACCACATGTGATTTTATAGATTACTTGACTTGTTTTACAGAAGGGTTGCGAAAGGGTTAGGTTTCTTCCTTCTACCATATAGGGACAGGTGCGGCAACGATTACTGTTACGAGATTGCCTCTGGGGCATTAGGTACAGTCTAACTGTTTAATTCCATAGGCTGTAGCACCTGGCAGTAGAAACATCCTGGGTAGGGTTTGTTTGGTCAGACTTGCGGCCTCAACCCCCTGACGACGCAGGCTGCCTGACAAATTACTAGGATGGGATCCTTCGCTTTCCGTTCTCCAATTTTAACTTTCTTAAGCTTTGCCCCAACTCTGCAAGCTGTTTTGACAAGTATTGTTCCAGGATTCAATTGTTTTTTGCCCTCTTTTCCTGGGCTAGAGGTTAGGTATTTCCTGCCTGTTGCCGAGGGGTGGCTTTGGCTGGGAGGAACATCGCTGTTTTCTTCTATTCAATCTATAGACACACCTTGAATGAGTGCATTTTCACTGCCCATTCGGGTAATTGATAATTTGGACAACTACTTTTTATATCTACGTTCTTTACTGATGTAACACCTGCTGTCTGGTGCTGTCAATGTTTTACTTTGCGTCCAGCAGTTGATGGTATTCATTGCTTTGTAAGTTGACTGTGTTGCTGTTTTTGGTCTTGGCTCTTCCAGGGTGATGGGTGGTGTGTGGGCTGTAGTCCCCAGCGATGGAGGAACAGTTGCGATTAGAGTCCTCTCTCACTGATATTTTGGCATAGTATGTTTCCAGGATTCAATGGGTTTCTGCCCTATTCTCCTGGGCTAGAGGCCGGACATTTTCTGCCTGTTGCCGTGGGGTGGCTTAGGCGGGGAGTAACATCGCAGTTTTCTTCTTTTCAATCTATATATACGTGTGAAAATCACAACGCCAAGCAAGCGAAACCTTACGGCTAGCACGAGCCCTAACTACTGCGAGAAAATGAGAGGAGAATACTAAAAAGGCGAAAGATAGCTAAAGAGGCCTAATGGACTGGCAAGTCGTAGGAGTCTCGTCAGGGGCACGATCCTGATAATAAAAAACTTGCAGTGCAGTAGACTGACTAGGGAAGGTCTCACTTTAAAAAAGAGGGAAAAATATAGTCTCCACCCACCTCTCCGCATTTGTTTGAGATTAGCAAATAGTGGGTTTTATTGAAGAGCTTAAAATTTTTGCTATCCAGCCTGGATATCCATTATAGCTCAATGTCTTATAAAGATGGTCGTTGTTGAAAATGAAACCATCCTTTACATCGCAGATTTACAAGTATCTATTTAGCTGGGATTGCATCACATTTTTTATTTATGTGGGAGGGAATGTTAGAGCGGTACATAGGCATGTTCAGTATTTTAAAGAAATATTCCCTTCTCTTATCGTAGATACTGGTCAGTATCTGCGAATTTGAAATACTTAGGTTTAAATCCAAGTAGTGTGCCTTCAAAAATGGTGCTGGAGTTGTTTCTACAACTTCCATACAATCTGGATAGATGTTTTTAATATCATGATCTATCCTGTCATTGTTAATGGCCAGGAAATCATCTATGTATCGGAATGTAAATGCATAATTTTCAGAGAAAGGGTTTTCTTCAATAAATTTGATTAATAGAAAAAGAGGAAAAGGTTTGCCACATTCGTGGAATAGGTACTGCCCATTAGGATTCCGACTACTTGTTGAAAAAGCCAATTCCCAACTTGGATATAATTACATTCTAGGCTTGTTTTCAGCAGTTGAAAAAACCTTCCCTTGTCGATTTCACCTTTCTTACCAAACTTGCATCGAAAAGGCAGAAATCTCTCGAAAAGAGCAACGATGCAATCACGGAGTAGGTCTAGGGGAATTTTTGTAAACAGAGTGGTAAAATCCCATGATGTGATGGATTTGTCTGTTTTAATAAAATTGAAGTTTCTTACAGCTTTCCCTTCCCCTTTACTATTTTTTATAATTCAATTTTCATGGTAATTTATTACTTATATCAGTTAATGATCCCAGTGCATTGGCTCTCTCTCTTTGTCAATCAATCTTTGAGTAAAAGCCTAAGGAAGTGGAAGAAAGTGGAAAGTGAAGAAAGTGAAACCCTTCGACCATGAATCTCCACACCAGAGGAAGCCTCTTACTGCTTAACAGTGGTTCTGCAGGTAGTGACTTGAGCATCGTCATGTCTGCATGCGCAGAACGCCATGCACATGGTTCCTCCAGCAACCAAAGGTGTGAATCTTATTCAGCTAATGGACTGTGCAAGAGCGGTGCATACAGCTGTGGACTTCAGCTGTGGAAGCTTTCTATTACATCGGTTGCGGCAGCCACTATCTTCTTTAATGATTACTCCCTGGTGTGGAGATATCGAAAAGGGTTCCACTGCACTGCAAGTTGTTTATTAGGATCGTGCCCCTGACGAGACACCTACCACTTGCCAGTCCATTAGACCATTAGTCCATTAGGCCTTCTTAGCTATCTTTCGCCTTTTTAATATGCTGTTCTCATTTTCTCGCAATAGTTAGGGCTCGTGCTAGCTGTAAGGTTTCGCTTGATCGGCGTGATTTTCACAGTAATATAATTAGCCTAGGCGTCCGTCGTTGTCCTGGCGTATTGAGCTAGTGTGGAAAGATGAAACTTGGAACATAACTACCTATTGCGATGCTTCAGAAAAATTCAGACTTTGGGAATAAATGCCCTTGGGGCACAAATTTTAAAGGAAAATGTTTTCAACTAATATTTTTGCATCAGTTAAACTGATGAACATGGACAGCTGAAACTTTGCATGAATGTGACTACTGAGACAAGGAGTTGAATAAAAATGTTAGGTCTCGATACTTTCCATGAGGGAATTTTTTCGAAGAGCGATGTTTTCATGAAAATAAATGATGTGGCGAATTGGACAGAAATGGTAAGGTGAAACTTGGCATGCGTATAAGTGACATGATATTATTGAGCTGAGGGAGTATTCAGCTTTCATGGTGCATCCTCTCCGGGCATAGCTTTTGGGTGGGTCGGGTTTTCCAAACGTGTTTTTTCACCAGCGAAAAGGGCAGACATACAATATTGAAACTTTGTGGGCATGTAGTTCACTGAGGATGGATTTCGGTAATAAAAAAAAGGTACTTTCCGGTTGAAACGGCTTAGGGTACATATTTTGCAAAAAGCGTAATTTCCCGAAATTTTCTGATCCAGGAATACAGAGGGCGCATGAAAATTTAAACTTCGCAAAGTAGTACCTAATGGATAGTTGAGTAAAGAACATTTTTATTTATTTTATTAGATATTGACGATCATTAGTAGGTGACTGACTGACCTAAGTAGTTATTCGCATGCTGAGTTCAGGAAAAATTATACTTTAGTGATACATGCCATAGGGGCACAACTTTTCGGGGAACATATTTTAAAATTGTCCTTTTTGCTTCATTGAAACGGAGACATATGGAAAGCTGAAACTTGGCAAGAACGTGACCGTTGACGCACTGAGCTGAAATGTTGAACTTCAAATTTCCAAAAAATGTTCGGGGTTCAAATTTCTTGGGGACGTTACGTTTTCAAATAATTTTTCATATCCTACCGAATCGGGCAGAACTAGAAGAAGTAGCTGGCGCACTCATAACGGACGTGATATTGATTTAAAGGAAAATTCAACTTTTGTAATGAGTCCCCTCAGAGCACAGCTTTTGGGTGGGTCGCTTTTCCGAATATTTTTTTCCCGCCAGGAAATAGGGGAAACGCATAAGGTTGAAACTGGGTGACATGGAGTTCCCTGAGTCTACATTTCAAAACAAAAAAATTTACTTTAAAACCCATCAGGGCACTTTTTTCAGTCCCATTTTCCCGAATATTTTTTTGATCTAACGAAACAGAGATAGGAAATTTATACTTCCCCCAGAAGTACCTGTTTGATGGATGAGTACAGGAAGAATTATACTTTTGAAATACAATGTATGTCTCCTTAGCGTAGATTATCGGAGGGAAATAATTCAAAATGTATTCTCCACCCTTAGAAAAAGGGACACAAGAAGTTCCGCACACTAGATATCAAAGAAGTATTGATTTTGATAAAAATCAAGACTTTCGTCCCCAAAAGTCACGTATTTCAATGGGGACGTACTTGAAATACGTGTTTCCCATTACGCAAAAAATGAATGAATTAATCACTATCGAAGGTAATGGGGCGCTGAAGGCGTGACCATAGTGAGTTTATTTGCCCGAAGGGCAAACAAACTCGCTAGTATTAGATACAATAGCATGAAGCAAGTGGCACAAAGGCCAAAAGCAACTTCTACTTCAACTCCAAGTAAAGGCACTGTGCTTAAGCCAACATCAACAGATGCCTATCCTTGTGAACCATTGAACCATAAGAAAAGGAAAATAGGCAACAAGTTCAATCTGGCAAACGTTGAATGCCCAAGTAAAAGGTCAACATTCCAGGAACTGAACAACAACCTATTGGGAGATATTAACGCATTCGCTGCCGTTCAGTGCGACGAACGTCCACTACCACATTATGCAAGGAGAGGTTGTCTGGTCATTTAAGTTCTCGGCTGTGAAAGTGTTAAGGAGAAGATGAACAAGCGATAAACTCTGGGGGCGCTGAGCGACACAACCAGAAGGGCGCCAAAGTATTCAGGAACATGAAGCAAGTGACAGAGGCCAAAAAATTGAAGTTTCTTTTGGCCTTTGTCCTGTTTGGTTTATTTTTCTTTCTTAGGGAACGGTTTCATTTCCGGTTCAGAGTTGACTCTCTCTGACACATACAAAGGCTCGGATTGTAGCCAATTTATTACTCATCTCAGTTAATGATCCCAGTGCATTATCTGTCTCTCTTTGCCAATTTCTCTTTGATCCATAGATCCAAATCGTTAATGTAGACCAAAGATTTGTTAGCATACGCCTTCTCTTCCAAAAAAACTCACAACCAATAATCACAAACCGTCAGGTTTAGCAGCAATTGTTAAAAAAGGTTTAGGTTTTTGAATGATGCAAAACTCATTTCCATTAGGGGTGTACACCCCCTGGGGACAAATTTCGCAGGCCTAGGCCTAACCCATGGATGGACCCTTAGGCCAATACTACACTCATGTACACTCCTCAAAGGAAACGGGATGGAAAATAAATAGCTGTTGGCTTGCATACTACAAATACAGTTCGACATTGGCAGTAATTGCCCTAATGGGAATGACTAACCAAGCTTATATCCAACCCTTGGACGATTGCTCAGGCCTACATTGATCTTAAATATTAGCCATCTTAGCGCTAAAACTCTGAAGTGGCTTATGTTTTGGGATGCTGTGTGCAGAAAAATTCAGACTGGAAGTAAATGCCCTGGGGCACAAATTTCAAAAGGAGATGTTTTCCAATAATTTTTTTGCATTAGTTAAACTGATGAACACGGAAAGCTGAAACTTTGCAGGAACGTTACTACTGAGACATGTAGTTAAAGGAAAATGTTAAGTTTCGATACATCCCCTGGGGGAATTTTTTCGGGGAGTGATGTTTAAAAAAAAATGTCGCGGCGAATTGGACAGAAATGGAAAGGTGAAACTTAGCACACGTATAACTGACATGACATTACTAAGCTGAGGGAGTATTGAACTTTCATGGGGCATCCCCTCCGGGCATAGCTTTTGGGTGGGTCGGCTTTTCCAAACATGTTTTTTTACCAGCAAAAAGGGCAAACATATAATATTGAGACTTTGTTGGCACCGGGCAGACGGAAAAGTAGCTGGCGCACGCATCACTGAAGTGATGTTGACTTAAGGAAAAATTCAACTTTTTTTATACGTCTCCTCAGAGCACAGCTTTTGGGTGTCGCTTTTCCAAATACATTTTTTTCCGCCAGCAAAAAGGGGAAACGTATAAGGCTGAAACTGGGTGGCATGGAGTTCCCTGAGTCTACATTTCAAAAGAAAAAATATTTCCTTTAAAGCCCATTATACCACTTTTTTCAATCCCATTTTCTTCATTTTTTTTTCATCCAGAGGCAGAAAATTTAAACTACTTTCAGAAGTACCTATTTGATATCTGAGTAGAGGAAAAATCCTAATTTTGAAATATGTCTCCTTACCGTCGATTATTGCAGGGAAGTATTTCAAAATGTATTCTCCATCCTTAGAAAAAGGGACACAAGGAAAGATTTCAGGTTAGGCACACATATAATCATAGAGGTAATGATTTTGATAAAAATCAAGACTTTCGACTCCATATGTCACGTATTTCAATGGGGACGTACTTCAAATACGTGTTTGCCATTTCGAAAAGAATGAATGAAATAATCACTATCCAATGTAATAGAGCGCCGAAGGCGCGACCATAGCGAGTTTGTTTGCCCGAAGGGCAAACAAACTCGCTAGTACAGTATATCATGGGAAATTCTTACGCACATGTTTCCAATGGCATTCTGTGACACTGTAGTTGCTCTCACACATCGAAAAATTCATGACCGAAGTTCATAGAAATGATAAAATTCCATTTCTAATACGATTTATTCATAATTTAGCTACCCTAGCATGAACAAAAAACTGGTTTAATCGATGCACATGGAATATGTGTGGAATTTACCGTATCAATAATTTTGTACTTCACAATGCCACATAGGGTGTTTTTGTGGGTCAAATTTGCCTGAATTTCACATCTGAAACTCAACCTCGGTGCTGAAATCTCATAAATCATCCAAGGATGGATGAATCGAATTGTTCACCTATTAATGTATTTCTGTTATGCCACGTCTCAATGAGATAGCATATTCCTGATATGGATATTTTTCGGTGCATAGGTTTTTTTTCCCTTTTTCCTTTGAAGTTTGGTTGCCCATATTTCACAAACTGCAGATTCAATCTACTTCTATTATTTTCCACAGAGTAATCAGATCAATCGCAACCGCTAAACATTCATATTGCAAATTCGAGATGGTCAGGCGCAGTTTTGCTTTCTCATCGGTTGAGTTCTTATGGTAGAATTCCCCTAACTGCCGTCAATCTTGTGGCTGTACCTAGTCGATATATGAGCAAATAATCTGACACGAGATGCTTCCAAAGCACAAGCACCAGTGTGGCACATATGGTTAAACCCCTGTGTACCACTTTTAAAGAGGTTAGCGAATTTGTGTTTACCAACATTTCATAAAGGTTTCGCAGACTGCTGCTGAGGTTACCCCGGATGTAAGACGAGGACGTGGGCTTCACATGCACCACACCATTATTATACGTAAAGAAAGCAAATGTATACCCTGAAAATGGAGAGCGATTTCTTTAGGGAGTGATTAGAAAATTCTAATGTTCGCATTTTTCCCAGCATTTTTTTTCATCCAAATCTTGTTTGCAGTGCCATGAAATAGAAAAGTCTATGGGGGTGATTTGAACACTCAAAAAATTTGTTATATGGTAGACTCAACTACATCGACTGTTTCACTTTCTAAATGGAAAAAGCAGCCGAAGAAACTAAGAGCTTTAACAAGAAACCTCATTCAGCTTTCAGGCAACGGCTGTTTCTTCGCAAAGGTTATGTTACGTCCATACTGGTAATTTTTTCCATAACTACATTGATAAATTCAATTTTACTGCTTAAAAAATCACCTGCTCTGAATTCGACCGTTCTGAATTCAACCGGTTTGGATCCTTCCTCTCTGGATTCGCCTGTAATGAATTCGACCTTGTTCACCGATGTGTTGTTGGTGGTTCACTTCAATTCGTTTCGCTATCACCGCTGGTCGCAAGTCCGGGACCTGTTAAGAATCTTCCATCACATGATTTTCACAGGCCCTCCGATGAGTAATGGGTCATGGCCAAACGACGATCCGCAATTTATTGCCTGTCCTGAAGGTCAAAATGGGTGGAAAGCCTATGCGTGCTTGTGTCGCATTGTGGAAGATGGTCGGTTTAATCACTATCAAGGATATATTGTGAGTCACTTTGATGTGCTTTTCAAGCCAAGCGCTTTTGTTCTCAAGAATCTGAGCAAGATCTGGTGCTGTGACAGGATCCGGAAAGGGAATCAATTGTTTGTAAAGTGGCAATCTTTTAATGGAAAGGAAGTGCAGAACTTTTGGGCGAAGGTGCCCTACGATTTGATGGCAACGATTCGTCGCTCTTATATCCATCGAGGCTGGATGATCTGTGGATTCTCTGACATAATATATTTCCCACGCAGCTACATGCCTCAGTTCCTGAAATGGGCCAAGATCATGAATGAGACACATGTATTTTTGGAGATTGGCTGGCCCATGTTGGCTGAGATTATCACGGCCTCTGAGGCTGAAATAGAACCTTTGCATGGAGTCCCTTGGTCCCTCGACAGTGTTCGCGACTTTATGAATCCCAGGAATGAATACATGCATAAAGTGGCATGGAACCTCGATGAACAAGCCCAAATTTTTACACAATTGTTCAATGTACAAAACGGATGGTTGTAATTCGGCATGCGCGTAAATGTGCAAGACGTTTCTGAATACAAAAAAATACGATCTTGACTAAATTCGAACGCCGCTGCTGTTTCAATAACCCCTTTTCTAAAAGGAAAGACATTTAAATTTCACTTTTTTTTCTATCTCTAACTTTCATCCAGTCACTGCAAGGCAGCGACCATAGGGAATATTTTATTTTGGTTCCACTTGAATGTTATGTAGTTGGCCTTATGATCATGGAAATGAATATATTTCTAATTGTAATGGACTATATACGAGTAGTTCTATTTTCCTACTTTATTATATTTTTTTCCATTCCATTTTTTTCAAAACCATTGCTCTTTTCCCAAAAGGGAAAAGAGCAATGGTTTTGGTGCTTCCGAAACTACAAGTAAAATAACGAGCGCGATGTTCTAGCGAACTGGGTTCCAGGAGATGTTACATCTGAGATCTTAGATGACAAGGAAATCCTTATAATTGCAATGTAAATACTCTTCTAGAAAGAAGAGCATGAGTAGTTATTTGATATGAGTGGAGTAGGAAAATACATGCTCAAAAACAATTCGTGTTTAGTTCTACGCCATTACTTTTCACTTTTGTTGGCGAAATCATCAGTTGATGTGACGTCTGTGAAAATCGAGTTTACTTTAAATCTGACCTTGATTACCTTTAATTATGACGACTATACTTGAGATTAAGTTTGAGCTTGATGAAGCCTAGTCCTGACTAAGGAAAAAATAGCATTCACCTACGAAATGGAAAACAGCAAAAATCATCCTTCCTTAGCCTTTCCCCCACAACCCCACAGCAAATACCACTCTTTTAGGATTTTTATTTTTTAAAAACTAATTTAGCACTAAATCTGATCTAGTTATCTTTTTCATGTTTTTTTATGCATTGTATGATAGGGGCTGAACGCATCTAATTTTTTCAATTATAAAACTCCGGCATCGTTCATATAGAAATATAATGATCGTGCATGCAGTTCTGACCTTTGTTGAATCGTTCATCGTGTTCAAACAGCAATAATTTGTGCCGTCTTATAGGAAATAAGAACGTTTATCGTCTACTCGTCAGTTGCTCAATTCCATTTAGTTTCCCAATATGTATCTAATTTAAGATTATTCATTCAATCGTGAATGAATATTTGAACAGTTACAATTGACTCAGTAATAAGGGGGCTAGAGATGAAACTGGCACAATTACTTTAGTCGTTAAATCGTTCAGTTTTGTTTCTATTAGCGTGATCCACAGATTTTAGGGAACTAAAATCAACTAAATGGAACAAAGAGTTCATATAAGGAAACGAAAGGGAACTGATGTCAATTAAAATATTGTTGATAAGTATGTAACAATTTTATGCATCAATGCATCATTACCTTTCTTCAACCCTCTTCCAGCAAAAAAAAAACTGAACCGTCTCGTAATCCTCTCTAAGAGCATCACGAAAATTGGAATGGTTTTTCCTCTCTTATCACATAATTCCTCCAGCAAATTTGAAGCTCCATCTCCTAGGGATTGTGTAGATCACTGTATCTCGTTTTTGGTGGAAGGTATTTCATTCCTTCCCCCCCACCCCCTTCCCTGGTAGCCACTCCTGCGGGGTTGTATACGGTGGGATGCGTTGTATCCAAAATATATGTTTGTTTTTTTTAAAGTTTATTTTCGTTCTTTACAGACTTAACCAATTTATTATTAGTATTTCATGAAAATGTCCATATTATTTAGTCAATTAACGCACCTGCCTTCCTAAGCAACAAACCGTTGGCAAATTAATGCATTCCTTGCTGAGTCAACTGCTAAAAGTCGAGAATTACATTTGACTCACTGTATATAATAGTCTAAGAGACAGGTAGGTTCCTTCATTCAGAAGGCGTGCGTAAACGACTTTTTTCCTGAATGCTGGCGCTAAGCCATCACGCCACTTCATCAGCTTCATTTATTGCTAATCGCTCTTGCTGCAGATGAGGTCTCCTGTGTTCTCATTTCCATATTGAATAACCGACTAGATCTGGCACTTGATTATTCATTAATTATGATGAAACTCTAATTATCGGGTGGCTAATATCGGGCAATGTCAAATGCTGCTTTACCCAGGAAGTACCCAATTGGCCAGGAAGTGGCCAATAACTGTTTTTTTTGTTACATTATTTCTAGTGGCAGGTAAACCTTCTGCAAACCGGAGGAAACGAAGTGCTTTGTTCTCATGGAAGGATCACCATGAACAACAGAGAGACTACCACCCCATTAGGACCCGAACGTGTTCAATCAACGTTTAATTGAACCCAGCGTTCCATTAACGTCCTTGGAATAGTTCTATTGACTGCTTAAATGTTCATAACTCAAAGCGATGAAAAACAGTTGAAATTCTGTGTTCCTTGAACTACGTGATTTTATCAAGGAATGAATTACATATTTTCAAAAACTGGATTCAATAAAACTATTTGGTTTTGGATTCATCCAATCTGCAATAAACGTTTTGGATACGCTCTTTTCATCAATTAAAGTGTTTTTAATCCAAGTAGAGCCCTGCTACTGCGGCTAGCATTAGAAGCCATAGATTAGTCGATTTGTCTGGTTGAAGGTGCTATCTTCAATTGTCAGGGATTGTCTGGTAGAGAAACGTTGGGCAATTTAGCCATACTGAAACTATCATATATAATTACCTCATATTCGGTAGTCAGATAACCCACCCACTGAATTACCCTTTCAAAGGAGAGATTATGAGCATTTTCATTTTTACCGTTTCATTTCCTTCCCCAAAAAGGCACATTGAACCTTCCTCCCTCTATCTTTCAAGCCATGATTCTCTGATGACTCCTTGGACTGGGTTACTGCCTAAAGACCGATTTGTTCAAGAACTCAAGTATTTCCTTTCTGGTTTATGTGGAGAGAGATCTGCCACCTTGTGGAAGGTATAAGGGAAATGAATCCAGATATATCAGGAAATGACGCATTTTAGGGATTACCTTGGCGCCATATAGCGCTGATAGTGGAACCTTTGCTTTAATCCATTGTCAGAGGGATACCACTGATGTGCGGTAGGAAAGCATCTTAAACGCTCGACAAATTTCCTTCAAATGCAGCATGTTTCGTGATCAACAGGCACCTTATCTGAGCGCCCAAAAGGTGCTCATTATTGTATATTGGACGTCCAAAGACCTCTTTAAAAACATGTTGAACGTTCTCGAAAGCGTTTATGTGCTACTTGGGCGATGTCATATCGTCACCTTAGCTTCGTAAGGTTCTCTCTGACATTTTCATGAAAAATTAGATAATGGCATCTAATTAATCTTCATGGGGAGTAGATTCAGGAAATCTAAAGATTTTGTGTGAATTCCCTCAGTAAAGCAAATTAACGATTCTTCAAGGTTCAAGATTTTTCAACGATTCTGCCCGGGTCTCAAACATTCAGTTCAACAAGGTTTTATCTACAGTTCCTGGACACTAGGTAAAGATAAAACACTGCAGACTTTTGATTGGTTGATGACAATAAGTGACCGCCTACCCTGGATAATAAACCAATCATATATCTTGTTAGAGCTAGAACAATCTGATGAGATTTTGCTTAACATCTAATTCATGTTCAAGCGCAGGTAGAGGTTGCATTTCAAGTGTATGTTTCAATTGAAGTGTGAACGATGTAGTGATTTATTTGCCAAACATTTCCGAAAAAAGTATATTTGGTTTAGTGCTCATAGAACCTCGTTCTTTTCATTGGAAATTATATTTTTTTGTAATTACATAAAATATGAATTAATCTAACGATACATACAATTTTCTCTACTTTTAACATTACGTTAACTTCACATAAGAATCTCTGAGTACTGTCCTGTCTCTTTTTCCCGTGTTATTTTTGCTGTGAACAGGAAGAATCACATAAACATAATCTAGATAAGTCAAATGGACTCTGAAGACTAAAAGTCCGCCGCCAAAAATCTCAATTTTAAAATTGTTCCATATTATGTCGTCATGTATATGTTGTCAGCTACGATTCATTTGTGGATCTCCATTTGAAGTTAAGTTTAAATTGTCTCAGTGAGGATGTTTTGCACAAGGTCAGCATCAGCAATATACCAAATATATAGCAAAAGATGCTTGTCTCCCTGAACAACTGGCCAAAAATGTGTGTGGTATTTCATCGCGGGAGTCTCAGCATATGGAAGAGACTGGATCTCAAAAGTATGTCTATATGCCTAAAGTGAACAAGATTTACTACAATGACTTGTTAAATAGAATGTAAACCTGGCAATGTCAGATGATATTCTCTGACTCAGGCTGCATATTGACATAAAACATATTCGTGTATATTGATCATCTATGTTTCTGTTTCCAGAACACATGCTAGGAGGCTGAATTTTGAACTAATTTTTGTCAGGGAATAATTGGAAGATCTTGTTGGGGTCAGATAGAACCCTTTATCACAGGCCGTCCAAGAGGAAGTACATATGAAGGAGGCTCCATGGTTTTATCTCATTTACAACCTGATAGAATGTGCAGGAACTGAAATGTATCGAGGCATTTAAGTCTTAGAGTGCAAGTCTTCACGAAATATCATGCGAACTACAAGCATTAACTTCATCAATTAAGGTCACGTACAACCTGCAGAATCCTCTGAAGTTTGACCCTCTATTTATCAGTTAGGAACATTGTCAGATAGAACCTTGTGGAACGGAGGTGACGATATGTATCAAGCCTACAGGTTTCATTGGACCCGTGCTTTTCCTCGGTCCCCCATCATTTGAATACAGCGAGGGAAATAAATGTGAATGGAGGCGATGAAAAAGGAAATAATTTGCAAAACAGCACAGCGACGATCCGCAAATCACCGTATTGTTGCCTTTTTTTTGCAAGATCCCGGCTTCCAAACAGGTGATGGGTTTCTTTGTGAAGGCTCGTGTGAACGCAAGTTGCGACGAGCTGTGGAATCGCCGCATATTTCATCATGGACCCTTGAAATCCCTGGCTTCACAGCAGCGGGAGAGAGGCACTGCAGTGAGCGAGGCCAGCGTTCCCTTTCAAGATCCATGGGAACTCTCGTTTCCAAGTTCATCCAAAATATGGCGAGACGAGAGCTAATCTCCGATTTCCAATGAAAATTGCCTCCCATGCCTTTATTATGGCCGATTTGCAAATTCCATTTCAAAAAGGCACATCCTCGGATAGTAAGGAATAGTTCTGTCGAAACCACAAGATCATATCTCTAGGTGTTTGGTCTGTAGAGCTGTCACTCACACACTCACACACACATACACAAGCAAAAACAAAGAAAAACAACTGCCGCTCGGCCAAGCTTGCAGCCAGAATTGCGCATCGAGTGCATCGTTTTGACATGATATGGGAAGTTCAGGTTGAGTGTAAAAAACATCTACCCTTTTGCTATCTTTTGGTAGTTATATATTTTTTTACATGTTTGGAACGAGGTGTTCCATGTTTTCTGAGTATTGCGATGAGCGACATTGAAACATTGACATAATGTTAAATGCAACGCCACCAAGACAGTGGGAAGGTTCACATTTAGTGACTGAATTTTGCAGACGTAAATGTTGTCTTTCAATATTTCTCTTACAATTATTCGACTACCATGCAGTTTCCAAAGAATGAAAAAATCAAAAGGTGTGGCCTGGTGAAGGTTGCAGCGATAGCGGCACTCGCGAATGCGCTAATCTTCTTTGAGTTTTCTACCAATGCGTACAATTATGTACTGGACTGCTGGTTTTGATGCATCTTATTTCAAAATTGTATAGAAGTCCCAAAAATCAATGCAGAAAGAAAACCAGTCATCAGGGAGTCAGTCATCGAGAATTTTATTAAGTGGCTGAAGGTGTACTGGCGTGTAGGTAGATCTTGAACGTATCCTTCAATGGCATTGTGAAAGTTAGTAAATTTCCTTCAGTCTACTTTTATAGTCTCTTATATCTCGCTTCAGAATTGATCGCTTTTCATGCGGTTTTTAGCAAACGAAATCTTAATCAACCTTCCTTATGGCCATGTAAATAATTTTTTTAAGTTGTGTGTAATTCAAGAAAATTTGAATCAAGCAACGTTAACTTTTCTTGAGACACCCTTTATATATCAATATTTTAAAACATCTCCCCACAAAACGTCTGCTCCCAGGGCATGTACCTCCAGAGTCGGATTTTTTTCTGAACTCTCCATCCCAACAGCTTATTGTGTAACAAGATTTCTGATTTCTCTAGAACATGGTTAGAATTTGCGTCAGTCACTCACAGTCACTCAGTCACGATTGTCTATGCACAGGGTGGTCCACAATTGCCTCCCCAAAAGTAAAAGATTATTAATCAGGAAGTATACGTCCGATTTCAATTATATCAAACTCAAACAATAGTCAATTCAGTATATTTTCACTTTAGAAAATTTCAGCATTAAATAAGAAAATTTTAAAAAGTTACATCCTTACAACCGAAAACTGTCTAATCATTAGTGTTCAATGTGACTTTCCAAATTTCCAAATTTTCCCCGCAAAAATTGGCTCTCATCAATTTTCAAGTCAAATGACAATATTCGTCTTCTGCAGGACACTGAGGTCACCCATAACAGAGACTATTCCTCGCTATGTATGCAAAACCCATGAATGAATTGCGAATTTTAGAAGGTAATGTGATATTTACAGGCTTTATTGCACGATATGGGTTCTTTCATTTGTTATGGTGTAACTTTGTTATATTTTTTCAGAGGAATAAAACAATTTCCCACGGTAAACATGTATCAAATTGACTATCATTTGAATCATACATCGTTGAAATCGAATGCATACTGAGTAATGAGCTTCTACTTTTGGGAATAAAATAGTGGAACACCCTGTACGGCATATTATATGGTTGGTCTCTACCCCGAAAATCCCCCAGGAGTGACTTCATAGGGAGGGAGAAATGCTAAAACAAAATGAAATTCACATAATCCAAAAGCAAGATTCAGTGTTCTTCGCCACCCCATGGAGATGGAGCTTCAAATTTGCTGGAGCTATTCTGTGCTGAAATAGGAAGTAAGCATTCGGGTCATTCCATGCCAACTGACCGACGGATGATGCTCGACTATCTTAGAAAAAAGTGAAAACTTTCGGAGTTAACCGGTCTTATATAAAACTCCAAAATCCCAAACATTTAATTTTTATCCCTGTTGGTACATAATATTCAATATATGCATGTCGAAAATATCGGTTTTCAAGCACTTGTGACCCCTTGGGCGAATTTCATAACTCTCAAACTATGCCAGCTAGAAATGCATGGAATAGCTCATATGAAAGGCCTGAAATAGTAGAATCCAATTATTGCCTACGAAAATAAGGGTTTTGTGAAACTTGAATTACATATTTTTCCCAAATACACTAATTTCTTATCATTTCACCACCCCATTATCTGTTGTGGGAGTCAATGTAACAAAACCAAAATTGCAGTGCTGAGTCCACCTCGGGGTGAGTTTCATGATGCATGCAGCATTTGGATTTTTCCATCCCCACATGCTGAAAATGAAAGTCAAATATCCCACATTTCGTGATTTTAGCGAACTTTGATCTCCTTTTTCACAATGTGGTAAGAATATGTCTCATATGTCATATGAAAGAACATTCCAAGTTCTATTCAGCATCATGAATTTCGTTCTGTTACAGTAACGTATCGAAATATTATGAATTTTCTCATGTTGGTAGGTTGTGGTCCTTCCTCAGTTCAATAGGATCTCCTATGAAGACAGGTTCAACTGCCTAATTCCTATTGTATTAATTATTTGATACCGTTCTTATTATGTTTTTTTTTTCATTAAATAAAGTTGCCAGGGGACGTTTTGCGCCTTTCATTGCATTACTATTGCTTCAAATAATTTGATCCATTTAAGCATTGGGTTAATCTGATTCTACTTTCATAGGGGTGATTCCATGTCAGATCGACCAATTTTCCAGTGATTTCTAGGTCGACCATCACCGATTTCGCTGAAATTTGGTGAGGAGGTAGCGTTTGGTCCAAAAGCGGGATATCCAAAATATTTTTTTTCTGACCAAAAGTGGGTCCGTAGCGAGGTCGCAAAATGTTGACCTATTTTAGCTGGTCAGGCTGACCTCTATCGGACTTTCTTCAATAACTCCTTAGCTATTTGTCATAGAATGTTCATGTAGGACTCCTTTTAAAGGTCTCTTTTGTCCCTATATTGTTTATTTATTTCAAGCTTATATTCTCATATACTAATTTTTTATGAAAAATCAAAGGCGTTTCACCTTTGACCCTTCATATAAAAAATGTTTAAATTTCACCAAATGTACAAGGTAACACGAGAATAATATGGTAATGAATCTCGCAAATTTTCAAGACGATGTTTTGCCCCAGTCTCGAGATATGTCATATTGTGCTTTACATATTCCGTTTTTGAGTGCATTAATTACCGAAAGGATCAACACCGAATTGATTTGTTGCTCCGACAGTATCGATTAGGCCAATCTACATCATATTGCCTTAATTATACGTCAATATAGTTCATATAACTTCAGGTTCGGTTTTTCAACCAGCCATCAGACATGTACAAAATATCCTTAATAAAATACTGTTTTCCAGGCTTCGGAAGAATCTTATTTTCCATTGTGGAGGAAAAATTAAACTTTGCAGGAACTCGTATTTATGTATTCTCAGCATCATGGGAAGCATATTTAGACATATCAGAATGCTGCTCGAAGAAAAATGTCGGGATATAAGTTGGAACAAAGGATATCAATATTTCAATCCAATTTTAGGATTACAGAAGTACCGTGAGGCTTGACAACACTGGGATAAATATATGATGGACTCGAAAACCGAATGTCTGGTCCTCATGGTCATCCTACGGTGAGTCACGGAACGAGAAGGGAACGTCGATAAGGAGCACCTTTAGAAAAGCTGGGTTCATCGGGTCAGAGAGCGAGTTTGTATGAGTCAGTGAGTCTGATCATGCTATGGAATACGGTCGCTAATGATCTTTCTGGTCCCGGTGGCCGCCATTGACAGGGTCAAAAGAGCTTTGAACCCTCAGCAAGGTCATAAACGTCTGACCCCAGGTGAGCAGCCCAGCCTTGCTACACCTTTAATCCACAAAGGAACCATTAAATTTGACACGTCTTCTTCCATTCTGAAGGGAGAGTGTGACTTCCCCTTTGACCCCGCTGCCAAACGGTTAATTATGAATAGCTAGCGTTTCATTGATGATTTTTTGTTGAATTCTCTACTTCAACCAAGTCTCAACGTTTCAACCTATTCTCAATGTTGATACAACGTTGTTGTGCCGAATGGGAAGTGTTGGCGTTTCTCCCATTCAGACTTTGCGGACTCTAATTTTGTCCCTTCAGCAACATTCTGTTTAGTCTCTTATGCTGATTTTTTTTAAAATTTTATTATCTGAACGAAAGTGTGAGGCAAGGTACACCCTAGGGTGAAATTCTAAAAACTATTGCCTTGAAATCCGTTGTAAATCGATGCAGCTTAACGAGCTCAATGCGCTGGAGACGCTGAAAAACCTGACGTCGGAGATCGAGAGCAAGGAGAACCTGTCGGGGGAGGAAATTGAAGCCGTCATGGATTTCTTGGGTCCCCTGCTTGATGCCTTCCTCAACGGCCTGCAGGACAGCCAGGGGGATTCAATCGGCCCGTTGGAGTTTCTCCAGAGTCTGACCGTAGCTGTGGACCTCACCCTTGATGCCTTCGAAGGGTGGTTGAATATCACGGAGGTGGGTTCAGCGATCCATCATCTGTAATTGAATTAATTAGTGCATCGTTACTTGCCTATGGAAGATGGTGATGCCGTTGCAAAGGTATGATTCTGCTACGGATGTGCGGCTCGAATTTCTTATGTGCATGAAGGCTTCATGAGTCCTCCCAGTTTACGATGCACTCGTAAACTGGGAGGACTCATGGCAAGGTAAGGATAGAATATGTTGACCCAAATCTCGGATCTGCTGTTGCATCTTTTACTTACTTATGAAAGTAAATATGAGACGATGACGCAAATGTTCGCAAGTGGAACCCATCCCAAAAATTTAAAATAGTTCGAAACAGATGGAGTGAAATATTAATATTTTATGTCCATCATCTCGTCCATCTTTGCCACGAATCACTCTGAAACGCGTATTGCAGGGGGTCCGAAGCAAGACGTTCTCCTCACTGACGGAAACGATGGCAAAGGCGGGACTGGAAATTGCCTACTTCATGTTCAAGCATTACGGCGAGGAGCTGGCTTTCAACACGTCTGGTAATCATATTGTGGTGGAAGCCTGGGGGAAGCCGACGAACTCGGGTTCCTTCGTCTTCCCTAACGGGGGGGGCCACACCTATGCCGAACTCCCAGATGGTTTCCAGGATCAACTGGAGGGAGGAGATCACTATTTCGTCGTCGGTGTCCTCTATGACGTTGAGGACTTGAATTCCCTCCTACCCCCAGATAACTCCTCGTGAGTGTTTCCTTGTTAATATTTAAGTCCAATCATGCACTATGGTAAAGGTACCAGTTTGAGGACGGGTGCCTATTTATGGACAGTTTTGAGTATTTTTTTGCCATTTCACAAAATTCACGCCGAAAATGTATTTCCTCAAATGTTCCTTGTTTTGCAAATGCCTGTCAACTACGATATGAATGCATAACTATCAGAATAGTGAACTTGGACATTTTCGCTTAGTTTTAGACATAGCACCTCTGAATTCCTTAATTTTTCCACTGGTCTTTCTTAACAGGACATCAGTGAAGATGAATAAGACTGCTGTACATATCTCATGCCCATATTTTTCTATTCAGCCAATGCACGTTCATAATTGTTGACAAAAACTGGTGTCCACAAACTAGGTCAGTGGATGTCCACAAACTGCAACCAGGCCGTCCATAAATAGGAACCACGTGAAAATCTACACATATCCCTTTAAACAGCTATTGTTGGAAAGGTATATTTTCAATATATTTTTGGGGGGTATGGGCGTCAAACTACGAAGAGTCGCCTTCAATCGAAACCAATCAAGCGGTTTCTCGGTCAACCAACCGTCATGCAATTTTCAAGAGGAAAATTTCCATAACCTTCTACAAACATTCTACAAATTGGTGCCGTTACCCTTAATGTAGTTACGTGGATACCAATTCTCAAAGGTTTCACCTTTCTTCAATCTTAACGGTGCCTCACCACCCCCCCACTTTCCCCTTTTGTCTCACACTAACGTTAGGCCACGCCTAACAGACGGACAGCAATCGGGCCAGACCTAGGCCTACCTTTTTTCGTTCAAAACCCGTGTGGCACAGATACGTCGATTCGAAGTGGATTTTAGGTAGAAACGTAGATGGCAGTGATGTATGCCGTACTGGCCTCTACGCTCGTGGCGGAGGCTTCAACTTCCGTGATGCCGGTTTATACCTTGTACTATGTCCCTAACTCTCTCTCCATTTCGTTGCACTAGCCTACTCTGTGCTGAATGAGGCGAAATCCTTGGGAAACTGTCCACTTTAAGGCGAAGTCCCCACAGTAGAGACATCAAGGGTAGACCTGCATGTCTCCTTGTAGAACCAATCACTTTCGTTGTGGATAGGCCTCGACCCATAATCCATATTAGGCACCTTTCACATGTCCTCAAAACTAAGCCCATTCCTACCTACAGTTTAACATAAAGAGGCCTCTAATCCATTCATTGACCCGTTGGTATTATTAGCTGGATTATGTGTATCCCAGCTGACAGACTTGTGCAATAACCCAACTATTTTCTCTTTCGATAGGCCTATTGCTTCTTATGAGTCTTCAGGAACTAGGAGTATCAAAATAATTAAATTGATTAGTGTAAGTTATTTAATGACATGTTCAACCAGTATGCTGTCTTCATCTAATATATATAGACGATCGTGACTGACTGACTGACTGGCGCTAATTAGCTGAAAAATGTCGGGATATAAGTTGGAACAAAGGATATCAATATTTCAATCCAATTTTAGGATTACAGGAGTACTGTGAGGCTTGACAACACTGGGATAAATATATGATGGACTCGAAAACAGAATGTCTGGTCCTCATGGTCATCCTACAGTGAGTCAGGGAACGAGAAGGGAACGTCGATAAGGAGCACCTTTAGAAAAGCTGGGTTCATCGGGTCAGAGAGCGAGTTTGTATGACGGCAGTGAGTCTGATCATGCTATGGAATACGGTCGCTAATGATCTTTCTGGTCCCGGTGGCCGCCATTGACAGGGTCAAAAGAGCTTTGAACCCTCAGCAAGGTCATAAACGTCTGACCCCAGGTGAGCAGCCCAGCCTTGCTACACCTTTAATCCACAAAGGAACCATTAAATTTGACACGTCTAGAAGGTAAGACTTCCCTCTCACACTGAAGGGGAAACTGGGGCGACGGTCTGTTACCGCACGGCGAGGTCCCCTATCCCGCCGCGTAGTATGACCTTACGTTTTTCTTTCCCGAAGAGCTGTACTTCGGGCCGTGAAAGACCTAGGACCGCCACTTATGACCTCTAAGCCCCTTTTCGAGGATTTAAAAAGGGGGTGACAGAACCAAATTAATGAGCTACTGTAAAAAGGGCTATGCTGTACTTGCAAGGCTGGAGCGGATAGACCACAAGTCATTCTTTGCTCTTGAGTGGTGAGAATATAGTGTTTGGGTTCTTCTCTCTCTCTGGATAAAGTGATAAGATAAAAGGCATAGACATGCGCAAAAGTTATAGGCATAAAAGTAAAATGTTTTAGCTTTTCAGTTACTACTTAGTAACTGTTCCCAGCTCGATTCCTACAATTTGTGGTTTTTGTCATTGTATTGCACTTTATTCTATTTTTTTTGCACATTACACCAAATTTCCTTTAAATTTTACTTTCCGAAAATTCCACTTGTCGAGAGTAATAAGTAATAGCCACCAACTCTTGAAACTTTTGCGTGATCGGATGAGCCTCTTTTTTATCAGCGCTGGCTCCTTTATTCATGTTATTCATGAAAGCATAGTCTATTTGTTCGTTTGCTAGAAAACGTATTGGGGGGGGGAAAGGAGAAGAATATCATTTAGAGTGGTTTCAGTTTCACCATCCACTCTCTACAGACCCAGTGGTCATGGAGGCCTGTTCAATTGGACATCTCACAGATGATCCTTGCCACCAGGGTAGTTCCTCTGCAGAGCACCATGGTATTTTACCATTCACCTGTCTCAGTGCCAGTGACCAAGAATTAGTGAAACTGCGCACTTCGTGTCGTGCTGGTGATATTGAAACTTTGTGCAAATACCATAGCAGGAAATACCTCCAATTTTATGAACGGAATCAGTTCAAGTGCTCAGATCCCTTCAAGTGTCACAAGAAGGCTGTAAAGAGAAGCCTCAAATACACAGTGACAACTACCCTTTGTGAGGATGCGCAGAAGATTGGGATTAGCGTGAAACCTGGGCAAAAATTGTGCATCAATTGCAATATAAAACTTCAAGAAAGACTCAGCGTTGAACATGAGGAAACTGTGAAATCTAGCACATCTTCCTTCAGCACACCCGGAGCTTCTGAATGTGATCCGGCATTCCATCCTGCTTCAGAATCTCCTGGTGAGACGCTGCGAACCCTCAATACACTTCTACAAGGTATCGATGAAACCCCAATAAGTATAGCCCGGTTGTCTGGTAGTCGTCGGGCACAGTATGCAGAAGGAAAGCTGAAGAAGATCTCAACAACTTTGAAAGCGCAATTGGAATCAATAGCCAACCCAGAGAATCCTATAGGAAGAGCTGAGGCTGAGGAAGATCTTGATTCAAGAAAAATTACTTTTCAGTCTGTATTGGATGAACTGAAAGAGAAATAGGTGTCGTGCCTTTCATCTCTACATTTTTGGGTCTAGGACTGAAACTGAGGTTCTCCTACCTGTAATCTACTCAGCCGGTTCAAGAAACCTCGGTGGTTCATGCCACACTTTGACCGTTCTTTTCAGAGGGAGATGGAAGGAGTCCTGGGGAAGCCAAAGAGGATTGAAGGCAAGAAACTACCAAAAATAACGATGGATTTGGTGAGACAGTTTTATTATGATGACTCAGTTTCTCGAACGTGTCCAGCTGTAAAGGACTATGTCTCTGTAAAAACAGAGAATGGCGGTCGAGAACAACGAACCAAGAGACTAGTCCTTGGCAACCTCAAGGAAGTGTACCAAGCATTCAAAAACAAACATCCAGATGTTCAGGTTGGGTTTTCAAAGTTTGCTGAAGTTCGCCCAAAAGAATGTGTTCTGGCAGGTGGATGTGGTACTCATACCGTGTGCGTATGCACGATACACCAAAATGTCAAACTGATGTTACATGGGGGAAGAATTAGGCGAACTTACAAAGAACTGATCTCCAATATTGTCTGTCGCCTGTCAACAGAAGCCTGTTTTTTGGGGTAATGCAAAAGCTGCCCAGGAACGGAATTCCTGCAAGACGACTTGCTGAGCAGCTTTGAAGAAGGTATGGTGGACACGATTACTTACAAACAGTGGGTGTCAACTGATCGGGCTAATCTGGAAACAGACGTTTCTTCAGCAGAGGAGTTTGTGGCTAAGTTGCTGTCGAAGCTAACACAGCTGAAGACCCACGATTTCATTGCAAAAGAACAAGCTGCATATCTATCCGATTTGCATATCTACAGTAAAAGTTATTTTCGGTACTGGCATTACCGCCTGCTTTGTGCTGGAGATCCCGAATCGGCATGCCTCCAAAGCGCGTTAGGCCCATCCCTGGCTGCTGAGGCGAAGCGTGACGTCACGCGCGGCGTCTGCTCTACGTCATCCGCCTCGTACTTACTACTCACGTACTCCTTCGCTTTTGTAGAATCATCTTTCGCGTCTCGAGCTCTCTACTGGTCACGTGCGTTTCTCTCATCGGCTCAATATTCATTCCTGTGGTGTCATCATCGAATTTATTTTACGACAAAACTGGGAATGGGGCCAACTCACGCGTTGTCTGCCAGGATCCTCAAAGGCGACACAACTTTCTATTGCAGTATTTCGAGCCGTGATTTCGACTGCTGACGTGGAATTTGAATCCCACAAGGCAGAAATTGGTATTGACCGCCTGACTATAAGAAAGCCTGTCTGAACGGAATGGACAAACCTGAGCTTCATTATGCTATTTTCATATTCCAAATTCAAATGAAATAGTTAAGGCAATTCCAAAGTTTTCAATCTATCAGTTTCAAACCCTTCCTGGAGGAAACTGTGGAAAACCAAAGTTGAACGAACCAGAATTCACGACGAAAATGATTTCCACGTGATTTCTACTGACATGGTGGCTCGATCGAATGCAATTTTTTGAAAAGATTTTCCATCTCGTTCCAAGGGGATATATTTCGCGAGGCGACACTAGGGACATCTATGCTGCGAGAATAAAAACACAGTTCAGACGTTTCTAGCTAGATGTCACTCGACGTCGATAGATTTCGCGCTGCTTCAGAACGGAAGCGCGAAATCATTTTCTGGTGCTTTCAGTTCCATCATGTCACGAAAGAGATTCGTTTTCGACAGCCTCTGGTTCTTGAAACGCGGCGGGGCGCCGCTGGATTCTGCATCAGGAAAACTGAAGATTTTCTCTTCAAGGCCTGTAATGAAACCCGAGGAAGTTAAAGTGGAAAATGCAGCAACACGCGGAACGCTGCTGCAGAGGCCACTAAAGGCGCGGAAGGCCCGGTTAAGCTAAGGTACCTTAATTTCTGCCTAATTACACTCTGCCTGTACATTTTTATCTTTGCGTTCCAGTCGGTACGTCGACGTCGTTTTAAATTTCAACTGTGCGAAACACGCATGAAAGAAATTCCCGAGTCCGAGGAATGATCCGATCGATTTTGAAACGTCGTGGAAGTGAAAGTTTCAATATTTCATATTTTCTGGTTTTCACAGGGAATCTGCGTTTCTTTGGATGGAACGAACGAGAAGAGTCCAGTGACGACCAGGTGCCGGAGGCAGAGACCGGCCGCACCCGACCGGCGAGAAGAGAAAGGACGCCGCGCGCTGGTCTTCGCGCCGGCGGGAAGGGAAGACTTGCTGCTTGGCCTGGCTGCGCCCGCGCATGCGTGGTTCCAGGTCACGCGGCGCTCAGCACGTCCCCCCTGTCGCATGCTTCCAAAGACTTATAGGGAGACAGATGTGGGTAAGTCACGAACATCTTCACGTTTCTTACCAGGTCAGATGGCTATCTGACAAATGGATAAAGTTCTGTCTGAAAAGGGGGTTTCAGGAGGTGGGGGGGGGAGGGAAGAGAGGTTGTCTCCTTCCCCCCCACACACACACACACACACACTTTCCAGAACGTCCCTTTCTCTATGTGCATTTCCCTGCTTTCGCCATGTCGCACTGGGGTTCGAGGTCGTTCCAAACGGTCCCAGCGTCCAATCATGGCATGCAACACGACCTTTCGACGAACGAGTTAGTCTCCCTGGAAATTATTGATCGGGGGGAGTCAAGGACCTTCAATCATTTCTTTTTTTTCCCGCTGCATGAACGCACCATTGACTCCTTCAGCTTTATCTCACCGTCAAATAATAAAAGACGGCGCGTGTTTCCCTACTTGAGATGTAAAACAGGTTCCCCCCCCCCCCCCCCCCCCCCTCCGCCCTCCTCATCCAATTCGGCGATGAGGCAGCGCGGCGGGTGGAACGTGTTGGTGGCCGCTCTGGCGGGCCTGGTCTCGGGCGAGGCCTCTGAATGCCTCCCTCTGCGACGGCTGGACCACGCGACGGTGGGAGACTGCTCCGAGTGCCCCGAGTATCACAGCGTCGTCCGGTTCCATGGATTTTGCGCGTGCTTTGGCGACACCGGCGTGGGGTGTGCTTGCTCGAGCGACGGCCTGTGTCTGGATGCGGGGAGACCGAGGAAGGTGGGTTCCGGGCGACGGGGTACAGAATCACCAACTTTCTCTAATTCCTATTTTATTTTTCGTAGGAGAGAGAAATCGGACGCTGGAATCCCTGTCCCACGTCCTACAACACCAACCTGTGCCAACCGCCCTAGTTCGACTGACTGGAGCGAAATTGCTTCTACCTCTCACTCCCAACCCTCACCCCCAGCCTTCGACTCTACCCTTTCAGGCCCCTCTCACCCCCTTCAGGCTCCTCTCACTCAATCCGATTGCAGGGGAGGAAGTCCCTCGGGACTGCACGGCCTGGACAGGAGACATGCGGCCGTTGTGCACCGAGGGCAAGACGCAGCTGTCCAGATTTGCCGTAGACCACTTCAAATACTGGGCTCATTACGAGGGAGTCGCGAACTTCATCAGGGATCTGAATGTCAACAATGAGCCAGTCGTCAGGCCAGCCGTCGGGTAACCGTCGATATCGATGTCGGCTGCACCACGAGTCGGGTTTGGAGTCTCATCGACACGGGTCGCTTCATGCGACATCACGGTATTGTCTCGTGTTTTTCCGCGTTGACCATGTTCCATTTTTAGCCATGTGAACAATTTTCCATTAAGCCTTCGCTCGGATGAAAATTGAACGGATTCGTGAAATCTGTCTGCAGCAACCGCCGATATCGACATCGAAATCGCAGCAGACATGACTCGACTCGTGACAGAAACACGCAGGACGAACCGAATGACGGAGACCGACCGACTGCCTGACGCTTCCTGCTGGTACGTGCGAGCCGAGGACTTTCCCGTCCACGTGCTCACAGAGGATGGAGGACCACGTGGTGAGAAACCACGTGGTCCTCCGTCCGCGAGCTCGGTTAGTGGCACAAGCATGCCATGTATATTGAAGTTACATCATTTTGATGTGGGTAGATCCACAATACGCGCATGAACGTAACATCGATTTCGTGTCGATGTTCGCTAGGCATACACATGGAAGTTCTGTGGAATGTGCACACCTGCATAAATATCGACACGAAGAGAAACATGAAGCTAATGGGGCTAACATTGACATAACGCCTCTTAATGTCATCTACGATATCGGTAGTGGTGTCAAGCGTATCGTTGAGAATAATTGACTCGGTATCGACACGAAATGTCAATATTTTCCCGTTGCTAGGGAGTGAGCAACCATCCACAGGCATCTCCATCGATGAGCCTCACGAATCGATGATGCCTAGCTGGAATGATGAAGCTCGTCGCCCTACGCCTCCAGGGACGTGGCGCGGAGTGGGGGGTCCGTTTTTTTATCTTTAAGGAGTCTTGAGATCTTCAACCTTTCCATTCGTTGGGATGCATCTTTCCCAGACCATAATGAAGGCCCTAGGTCTAGATTTGAAACAAATAAAGGATGAACATATACCGGTTGGCTGTCATATTGCTAGAAATGAAACAAGGATATCACCTATCGAGGTGATTCGTGCCGACGACCGGTAAGAGCGCATCGAGGAATTTCAAATTTCCCCCTCTCCATTTTCTCCATCCACACATCCTCCATCCCGCCCCTTTCGCCCCCGCTTCTCCCTCCATTCCCCCTCCCCTCCACTTTCCCTCCACCTCCCCTCCATCTCCCATATATGTGACTTTCGAGCACCCCCATTCCCGTGTCAGGAACGAGCGGCTCCTATCTCGCGGGTGGGCGCCTTATCACCCTTCGAACAGGAAGTAATCCTCGCTATAGGCCCCGCCGAGTTGAGAAGGGCCGTGGCCACCTAAATGCGACGTCTGCGTTCTTAGCTCGACGTGGGTCAAAGCCTCCGTTAGCACCTTTTGCCCAAGCCGAATGTGCTATTTCAATTCGTTGTGGTATTTTCTTGGGTATTTGGAAAAATATGAATAAATTATATTCTATTTCAATTAATGTGATGATTTTGACAATGTATAAGGAACGTTTCCGCTCTGGGGGTTCTTATGATTTGCATATTTACCACTATTACTGGTACGATTGACGAATTTATTGCGATGCATCTGTAAGTTGTATAAGAAAAGACGTAGCACTGTTTATTACGTACTTTCTACCCCAGAAAGAAATCCTTCTGTCTTTCGATGGCAGACCAGAGTCCTTCCGCCCCCTCGACTCTTTTCATCGCAGGTCTCTCTTCAGGTAGCATTTTCTGATGAAAAGTTACCCTGGAAGACATAAATTTCAGAGCAGATCTTAAGGCAGTTGTGATTCTCTTCATATTTTCAATACAATTCACGTTGGCTCATACGAATGGGGCTTCACAAGTAAACATCGGACACCCACATGACACGTATCTCGCCACAAAGGAGATGATGTTCACACCTACTAAGAGTCCCTTTTTATCTGAATCACTTCAACCTTAGCGACTTTTTTCCTGCGCTTACTCATCGAATTGATGATGCCCTAGACGAAACTTTTCCTGATCCCTCGACGACTCTTAATCGTTTTCTCATTCCTCAAAGACAACATACAGCCATATCCCGCTTCATTTCCCCCTCCCCCAACCGCTTTTTCATTCAACACGGCAGCTGGTAAATGATATCCTTCGCTAAACGCCATCACCTGATCGTCTGAATGAAATTCGAAGGGAATTTTTCCCTTCCTGCATTGCTGGCCTGCCTTCGAAAATGCTTGCCCTCAATCGGTACGTTGTTTCTCCATGGACAGCAACTGCTTCTTTTTCTTTGCATTTCGTTAGGTGTTTAGCAGTTGGAATGGCCTTTTGAGAAGCTCTTTTTTTTTTGCAACGTGCACTTGTCCACAGGCGATATCTTCCTGTCGTCTTTCCTCGGATATTACCATCATAACGTCTACGAAAGCTACGCGGCCGCGAACATCACGTGGAAGGGCTGGGATGCGACACTGAGCGAGGATATCTTCCAACAGGTTTTCCCTAAGGAAGAAGAACTGGAGATTTTCGCATTTCGACGTCTCTGCTTCCTCGCCCTCCCCGGCCCAGCGTAAAGTATCCACTTCGGCTCGCATCGTCTGTTGACCCACTGAGTGCCTTCGTGCCGCGCATGAGCGCTTCCGTCTCTTGCAGGTTCTGCCTTGCGGAAGGCGAAGCATCCGGACGCGGACGGGAAGGTGTCCTGGGTCCTCTGCGAGAGCATTCGTGAGTCTCCCCTCTTGTCGGCTGCTTCTTCTCCCGAATAGGACTTCAATTCACCCCTGTCACGGACACGGGGCGCTGCGGCAGGTTGTTAAGTACAGACAACAAATATTTGATCAAATTCGCTTCCTAGCGTCCCGCGCCTGACTACTATCCTTTCAGAAACTCTTTCTTCCTTCGGGAGGAAAGGTTCGTGCCTGTTCACGGCCGAGAAAGAAATATCCCACAACCGAGTCTGATAATTAATTTATTACATAAGTGTCTAAAGGTTACCAGGTTGTTCAACAAAAGTATAAAGAAACAAAAATTTTGTTAATTTACAAGATTCACAAATAACAAATAAGGAACTACCCGGTTCCTGAGCAAGCGCGCGTAGAGAGAGAGATTTCGAATCTATCGGGAGACCTACTCTTTCGGGTCGAACTGGGGCACTAACACTGGTTTTCTCTTTTTTTTATACTGGAAAAGTTCGGATTTCCTCCCTCTATGCCATTAAATTGCTTTACAAAAATGCAGAATGTTCGAGTCGGGAAGTATTAATATCTGTCCGCCCCCTTTCCTTTTCTCAGAGGTATTCGACAAGGTGACCCCCTTTCCGGGTTTTTATACTCCACCTCCAGTGAACCTTATTTGCATATTCTTCGCTGTTGACTATCGCCGTTTGTTTTTAATTCTTCAGTTGCCTTTCGCCCCATCGGCTTATGCTGATGATGTTACCGTTTTTATCTCCTCGGACCCTAGTTTTCGAATTTTGCAATCATGTTATGAAGTGTATGCTGCAGCTTCTAATGCTTGCCTAAATATTAGAAAAACCCGTGCTCTTTGGTGCGGTTCGTGGCGGATTAGAGAAGACTCTCCCGGCTCGTTTTCATGGTGTGCCGATGGCCTAAAGTTCTTAGGGTTGCACCTTGGAGTCGCGGCCTATGAACTGAGGAATTGGGAATAAGCAGAAACAAAACTCGAGTCATCCCTTTCGAAATGGAAGTTCAGATTCAAGTTCATTTCTTACCGAGGCCGAACGTTAATTTTAAATCAACTGGTTGCTACGAAGTTGTGGCATATATGTTGGCATGCCTTGAGCCTCCCCCTGGATTCCTCTCAAAATTTGAATCTAAATTTCGCAACACCGTCTGGCAGAAGAAACATTGGCTTCATCCCAT
>CAJPEV010001492.1:0-64816 GCA_905338385.1 Darwinula stevensoni
CTCTTCGTTTACATAGGCCGCCATTTAATCGATAATGGCTTTTCTACAACAATTCACGAGCAGATTCCGTCTGCGTGTTTAACCCTAAAATTAAACATGTAAGAATAATTTAAATTCCAACACTGTTAGGTGTTTTTCCAGCTTGTCAATTCCTGGATTCCTTTGAGCTGTGCCTACTCCGATATATATTACAGACGCGTCGCTCCACGCATTCCAATGAACAACATTCAAATGAATGTCTCCACAGGGACAGTGGACGCCGCCTTCGGCTGCTGCCCCGTCCGCGGCGATTACGAGTGCAGCAACCACTGCCAGAGCGTCGGACGCGCAGGAGGCCCCTGCGGCGGACGGCACAGACTCACCTGCATCTGCGAAACGCGCACACCAGAGGGCAGTGGCTCTGATGCGTGGCGTTCCGTTCCATCTCCGAGATCCATTCCGACAGCTTTCGCTCGTCTCGAACGATGCAATCGTAATGGTGAGACCTGTCCTCGCAGGCGTCTCCACAGAGACGCCACTTGCACGGCCTCATGGTAGCCCGTCCTCGAGGATGGTGGAAACCGTGGGCCGTCGACCGGGTTATCACGTGGCGATACGGTCGGATTGCGAGCTTCCAGGTGGAGGAGTTCAAAGCTGGGCCATCGCCGAGAAATCGTGAAGTTTAGGTTGTGTTCCTCGCGAAATTCCTCATATTAAAGGAGGGATGTTCCCCCGAAGGTCATCCGTTTCTTAAGTTCTTCTATGCATGTTATCATATATTATTATATATTATATAAATATTGATGAGCATACGTGCCACGGTTGAAGAAGCCGATCGGCGCAGCCCCAAGACCTTCCTGATAAAACACGATTTGATTTCGTCCAGGTCTATCGAACGAGCCATCTTCAGCCCTTGTGCACTTGGCTTCAAGCCGTCGGCAACGACGGGTCGGACTTCGAGTCGGTACATCTTCCCTGCGGCTGTCGAGGTCGAGCGCCTGCTTATCTTCATTTTTCTTCTGCACAAAATTGGTGAACGTTAAGGCAGGTCGTCGTGATACCCCGAGGCAGTCGAAACGGTTGACAATCGCTACATCTCCCCCGAGTGCGAAAGAGTCAGTCATCCTTAGCCGCCCGCCTATTCTAAATCTCATAATTTTTTGTTTTCGCGATTTTCACCTGCAGGTGGTTAATGCTTGACCCGGATTGGAGTTCGTCCCGGGGAGGGTGTAAAGAGGTCGTCGGCGCAGAAAAGCAGTTGCATGGTCGGGGCAGCCCTTTTGAGGGCGTCCGCCAGGCTTGATATGTATCCGACAAAGAGGGCGCAGACTGTTTCCTCCGAGCACTCCTTTCCGTTGGGGGATTGGGGACGAGATTCCCAGGCCATCCGAGATGCGGAGGTGCGTCGATGATGTTATGTGGGGACTCATATGGAATTCTCAATTCGATATGGAATTCGTCGTGGAGTTTCTGCCGTGGGAGGGAGCGGCTTGATGGAGTCAAACGCGCTTCTGGAGATCCCGCAAAAATGCAGCATCTGACTTTTCCCCTCGGTTCGGCGAGTCCTTCCTCTGCCCTCGAGGTCAAGATGCGAATGGGGTCGACGATGCTTCGGCCTTTCCGGAATCCCGAACTGCTCGTCGGGGAAGCGACGAGCGGTGTTCGAGACGATGCGGTTGTTAATTAGTCGGGTGAATGGTTTGAGAAATGCCTCCACTAGATGAGGAATTTAAGGAAAATATCAACGCCAATATTGGCCCGATGTTTTTCTAGGAAGTAATCCCAATAATGATACAAGGTGGACGCCAATACCCTGCCAATATGTATATTCCGTAACTTGCGATATTGAACCAATATCGGGGTGCTACTCGGGTAAACGAGACGCATGGCGAGGCACTACACACTCCTGTGGGGGACGAGTACAGGGGAAGAGGGATGAGTACTTCTATGTACTGAGTACTTCCATGTACTGAGTGAAAAGCGAGGCCTTTACCTCTATCCAGTGGCCTACAGGAGAATTTTAGCTTTTCCCAAAAAACTTGTAGTTTTAATCTCCAATGAATTCAATATTTGCCACCCAAAATATTGTCCACCCATTCTATTCAACAAGCAGGATATGAACTCCTTGGAAGAAATGAATGCGGAAAGTTTCCACGTTGACCCAAGATCGCAGGTCTGTCAAATGTTTTCGTGGAAGTGCGACGAATGCGAAGGGGATTTGCAAAAGGTCAAGGAAAAGCCTGCCGAATCAGGTTGGCGGATCCTGATGGAACAATGATGACACGACAAGCAGAAAACCAATTCATCTTCGAAGCAATTAATCGAAACACAATAGAATGGGAATGAAGTTTCGCGCACGTGATCAATTTCGATTAATAAAGCAGAAAACATAAGAGTACATTAGCATAAACATTTTTTGCGGGAACTGGAGCGAACCGATTCTCACTATTCCGTCGTCATTCAACCGTACTCGGTACCAGATAGGTACAGAAGGCAAAAGTACTCATTTCCTCTCCTTGTAGCAGATGCAGGTGAATCTGTGCCAATTGCCACAGTAGCCGCCTCGGCGTCCGACGCTCCGGCAGTGGCTGTGGCACTCGTAGACGCTGCAGCCGGGGCAGCAGCCGAAGCTGGCGTCCACTGTCCCTGTGCCAACAAGATGTGTATCAGAAGCAGTATGTCGAGCAATATGTTAATGTGAGTTTAAAATAATGTTAAGCAAGATGTGTATCAGAAGCAGTATGTCGAGCAATATGTTAATGTGAGTTTAAAATAATGTTAAGCAAGATGTGTATCAGAAGCAGTATGTCGAGCAATATGTTAAACAATGTGTGTTACAAACAATGTTAAGCGATATTTGAATCGGAAGCAATATGTTAAGTGTTGTTTGTGCGATCAATTGGAATGACCACAATTAAAAGGAATTGAGCTATGATATCTTATGGACTAGCAAAATATATTATTAGAATGCAAATTGAACAATTCTTTCAGCTAATTTTATTCGGATATGATACTCAGGAGGGATCCGTTGGTGAATTCTCAATGGTGTCTCGTAATATCCAGGACGTTTTGAGGGCCATGCGGAGAGGCAATGCAAGGAAAATGATTACAGAGCAGGAATGCAAGAGGGAGGCTCTAAAATATTTCTAAAAGAAATGATTTCCTTCTGGCCGTTAATCGCGAGACAAAATGGCGACGGGTCCCGCCCGGAACACCTCGAGGTGAGAGGGATTCGACGCGCCGATTGCCGGAAAAGCGACGGCGGATAAGATCAACAGCAGGATTAGCAGGATTAGCTTCATCTTTCCTCCTCGAACCCGAGAACAAATTGAAGAAAGGCATCGTCACCCTCAAATCCGCCGCCGAATGCATTAATTTGGAATAAACAAAAAAATTAATGCGCGGTGCCAAAGCCTCCACAGCAATTTTTATCATTTTGTTGCTGAACGACTACAGCCATATTTTTTACATTTAATTGCTGCCAAGGAATAACGAATAATTCATTTCCCTTCATTTATTGATTTACACAATCATGCGTGAAGTTTTTTTATCTTTACAAATTCCGACTAATTTCTACCCTTCATACGATGGTACCTGCAAAGATTATGTATTTAAGAAACCGTAGAAAACCTGGTGGAGTAAGAACTCCAAGCTGACTTTTTTTGTCAAACCAATTATGGAGCAAGCTATATAACTTACCCTAATGGAAATTCCGTACGTAATGATTACTCTTTCGGACTATTTTTCAATCAATGATTGAGAAATGACGAAACGAAAAGAAAAACATCATGTTTCTCGATCTAAACGACACGGAGTAGTTAATGTCTATGGTATGACAGAACATATCGTAAATGTTCTCCTCTATCGTACGACGAAATCGCTCTCAAAGACTTGCAATATTTTGAATGGATTCGGCGATCGCAGCGGCACGGATCGGTTCCACCAGAGAGACGTCGGTCACGGCTCGAGGAGGCTTTTGCACTGGTGCGGGCCCCGGTTGGGTCCTCGGCTTTGAGGGGCATGGGGATTTGCATCATCTTCGTCGTTGGGCTCTGGATACAAGGAGGGGGGATGGGGTCGGGGAAGGGAAGGGTAAGGGCTGGAGGGGGAGGAGGGTGGAGGAAGGGAGGGGGAGAGAGGGGTAAGGGCTGGAGGGGGAGGAGGGTGGAGGAAGGGAGGGGGAGAGAGGGGTAAGGGCTGGAGGGGCAGAGAGGGGGAAGGGAGACCACGACCCGCGACACGAGTTCGTTTCATCTTCATCTGCTTCCTCTTCTCCGGCTGTTTACGCAAGGAACTCCCATCTAAATGCGCCGAAAAGAGACAACCAGTCCTGTTAAACCAGTCCTGTTAAACCAGTCCTGTTAAACCAGTCCTGTTAAACCAGTCCTGTTAAACCAGTCGACCTTCTACGCCGGAAACGCGAGGATGGAATCACGCTAGCACGCACTACTTAATGCGCGCTTTCACTGACCTTTTTTGCCTACGCTTCTGGGAATTTTTTTGCGTCGCTTCTCCTTCCTGGGATGTGCCATCGCCTGTGTTTTCGTCGGGTTGCCTTTTCAGAGTCTCTGTAGCATCTCCAAGCTTTCAAACATTTATTCTCAGTATTTTCCTGCACATCTCCCCCCCCCCCAAAAAAAAAAAATTATATATATACCCTGTATATACGAGTATATATATTTTTCCATCACCATGGTTCCCAATAATACCTTTGCTATTCCCAGAGACTTTCTCGGACTCCATGATCACCGAGCGAATTCCCAATCCCCCTCGGCACAATCCAAATCAACACAAGCCAACAGTGAGTCCCGAATTCATGTCAACCGTTGCCGAGTCATTTTGAAACGCAACCCTGCGCCTTTCAATTCCCCTGTCTTAATCGAGGACCGTGATGCAGAGTTACGTCAGAATACAAAAGTGTTAATATGATATTCGGTCAAAGTTTCAAGAAAGTTTCGGCAGAACGAGGATGCGCCTTTCGTCGGGCTCAAGGCACGTCACTTTAACGGGTCCACGTAAAAAAAAAAAATAAAAATGACAAATTCCAGTTCCTTCTTTTTTCAAGACTTGTGGAACTACATTTTAATTTTTCACTATTTTATTTTATTTATATAATATACATAATTTTCATTTCAGGAATTTCAATACTGAGAGGTACTTTCTCATTAATTACTCATCCTGCTCACTTAGGGAATTCGAGAACCCGACCGATGCAGGTCCGAGTCTCTTAAAATGCACGCCGATGCGACGCGGTTCGACTCTGTCGTCGCGATGGACGGCGGAATCGTTTTCTCTGAGAAAACTGTGCTGAGATTCCTCAGCTGGGAAGAGGGCGTCGAGTCGCTGAAGTCTGAAGGTCGGTGAAGAGGAAGGCAGGATGATTCCGAACGCGAAGGAACTCGGTCTGTTTTGGGGTTTCCTGGTCTTGGAGGCACTTGGTTCGGTTCGGTTTGGTTTTGTCTGGTTTGGTTCGGTTCGGTTTGGTTTTGTCTGGTTTGGTTCGGTTCGGTTTGGTTTTGTCTGGTTTGGTTCGGTTCGGTTTGGTTTTGTCTGGTTTGGTTCGGTTCGGTTCGGATTCCAGATTTAGATGAAAAAATAACTACCTTGAAATTGTCAGAGTCTCAGCGAATGAATACTGATTGGTCGGCAACAAACTCTGAAGGAATAAATGCGTTTTGGAACAGCTGGAAGCTGCACAAGCGAGTTTGACATGGAGCTTAAACTTAAAACATTTAGCATAAACTTAAACATGGAGTCGATTCAACTTCGCTGGAAATATCGGATTTATATATCAACATCGACTCTCATCTCAATTCCAATCTCAATTGCGGAAAATGGCTGATAAATCTTTAAAAAAAATGTAGCTGCTGACGTTCATCGACAAAATTTTAAAAAGTGTAGTGAAGGCTTGGGCACCTCGCATTAATTTTTAATTTACCCCCAATTAATGCCTTCGGCGGCGGATTTGAGGCGCTCGTCGAGTGGCGATGCCTTTTCTTCCATTTATTCTGAGGTTCGAGGAGGAAAGACGAAGCTAATCCTGTTGTTGATCATTCACCGTCGTCGAATCCCTCTCACCTCGAGGGGTTCCGGCCGGAAAATCTCCAAAATCGGTCTCGCGATTAACGCTCAGAAAGGCAATGACCTTTTTAATGAAAAAAATCAGGAGCATTCCTGCCCTGAAATCACTTTCTTTGCATTTGCCTCTCCCCATGGCCCTCAAAATTTCCTGGATATTGCAATACACCATGGAGAATTCATCAACGCATCCCTCCCATGTGCTATATCCGAAAAAATCTGCTGAAAGAATTGTTCAATATGCAATATTAAGGTATTTTGCAAGTCCTTAAGATATCTCAATTCCTTTTTGTTGTGGTCATTCCAGTTGAACGCACAAGCATCGCTTGACAAATTGCTTCTGATTCACATTTTGCTTAACATTTTGCACGGATTATGGCGAGATTAGAGTGGAATGCTTCGGACTTGGAATAATTTTCGAGAATGGGCTCATTTCGGATCACATTAGTAAACCTGCATTATAATTTGCTGCATTCGAAAGAACTGCAACAACAATATTACAAAAAGTTGCTCTCCACCTCACTTGTCATCCCACTGCCCACAATTCTTCTTCAGGGCCAACCCATGAAATAAGCTAGGACCTCCACCCCTCGCCCTCCACTCCTCCCCCTCCCACGTACTGGAATCCTCATCATGGAATCCTCATCCTGGAATCCTCATCCCGGAATCCTCATCCTGGAATCCTCATCCCGGAATCCTCATCCTGGAATCCTCATCCTGGAATCCTCATCCTGGAATCCTCATCCTGGAATCCTCATCCTGGAATCCTCATCCTGGAATCCTCATCCTGGAATCCTCATCCTGGAATCCTCATCCTGGAATCCTCATCCTGGAATCCTCATCCTGGAATCCTCATCCTGGAATCCTCATCCTGGAATCCTCATCCTGGAATCCTCATCCTGGAATCCTCATCCTGGAATCCTCATCCTCCGAGCCACGTAAGTACAAAGCTTGGAGGATGATATCGATTTCGTCGCTCCAGGGATCCGGTTTTCGATGTCTAACGAGTACTCGAGATCGAGTTGCGGTGTCAATATTGACTGAAAAACTTCTAGTTCCAAACTGCGAAATTCCATCTCGCATTTGGCACACATCGCACCTGTGAACCAAGTCCAACATTTCCCGAGATCTGCTAAATGTCGCACCTGGGATCGCATCGTGCCCTTAAAGGGCCTTGCCTTCCGCGCCCTACTATACTTGCGTTTCCTGATTTTAGGGAAGACCCGTATCTTTGTAAAGTGGTGGTTACTTTTGTGAAGCTGTGAAAATGAAACAAATTGTAAGTTTATTTTGCTTGCAAAGCTGTACTTCTTTTTTTTTTACTGTAAACGAAACTGGACGTTAACTGTGAAACTTGAAATTGTAAACTTGTTTGACGGTTTTACCAAGAATGAAGAGGATTTTCTCAAAGTTGTTCTCAATTTTATAAATAAATAAAACTACTTGAAATTGTGTAAATGCCTTTGCATACGTAAAAAAAAAAACTGCGGCGGACCCAACGCCGCAGTTTTTTTTTTGAGCAGGAAGAGGCTCGGCGTCTATCCCCGGTTCGACGATCCAAACTCCTTTTTTTTTTTTTTCTTCCTGATACTATGCAAATTTCCTTCGGACAATGTCTGCAGTTTCTCTTCCCACGATTCTCCCCTCCTCTTTTCGATCAAGATGAACCATCACTTCGCGATCGATCTCATCATCGATGTTGGGATGCATTGAAATTCGGCCAATAAATTCCTCTGCTCTGTGTCAGTAGAGGTTCACGTGCCTTTATTCCATTTTCCGGTAAAAGAAAAGAAATTGCAACTTGCCTGTTGCACATTTACAAGAAATGGGAATGTGCAACATTTCCATTTCTCATGGGAAAATCAGTTAGATGTCGACAATGACCGTTGGATTTCATGGCGGAATTGTTGCCAATTCGGAACTTGTAGGAGGGGAAAGGAGGAACTGGAGTATCAAACGCTTGTTCTCTGGATCCTCAATCTTATTCAGAGATTAGCGGCAAGGATGAGCGTAGCTCGGCATTTTGCTCGGGGGTTCATCAGGGTCCAGCCAAGATTATGATCTTCGTCGGTCGTTCCACAGAACCCACTTCTCATCTGACGCGATGGTCCGACCAAACATCGGGTCTTCCTTGTGACGCGACGGCAAAGATGAGCAAACGGTCGCTCTTTTAAATCTTCCCAGTTTCGGACAAATCGTGAGGGACTTATTCGTCCAGTATCCGCACCTTTCCCATGGCGTGAAGGCGATCGGACGCGGTTGTACGGTCGCAGCCGAGTTTGCTCGCCGATTCAGACGCGGTTTGGCGCGGATCATCTTCGATCGTGGATTTTACCGCATCGATGACGGATGGGCGTCCAGAACGGAGTTCATCTCGAAGAGTTCGATCTCCAGGTGAAAACTTCTCAAACCGTTCGTATGCCGTGGATTTTCTCAAACAGGCATCGGGGTGCAACTTCTTATCGCCCCTTATCGAACTGGAGAAGTAAGCAATGTGGTCGTCGAGCCGCATTTTTTAACCGAGCGGGAAAACTTTTGCCTGAAAGCTATACACGGCAGATGTACAACATTTTACCGAGCTTTTCAGCGTCTTTCTTTTCATATATAACATAGCCACAGAACAAGCTTAGGCGGCGCGACACGAACCCCTCAAGCTTAACCCACAAAAAGTTCCGGATACTTTTTCCCAAACCTAATAGATACATGTCAGCGAAAGTGCCTACATGTTGAAAGACAATTGCTTATGTAATACCATTATCAGGGTGCTTCTTCATCCACTCATTTGGGTGGGCATACCCCTTTCAAATGCAGAGAAACAGAAACGTAAATGGGCCAAAATTCCTTCCGACCCAGAAAAATATGGGACAATAAAGGCCAAGGACAGAAAAAGGCAGCAGAGGAAAAGAATTGAAATGTGAAAGAGCAAAGAGAACAGCTGATATGCAGCTGCAAAAGAAAGTCAAAGAAGATGCAGGCAGAAGAAGAGAAAAATATCATTTAGAAACTGCAACGATCCAGAGGGATTCCCAACGTGAATCTTCAAAAGTTGTATTGCGAGTCGATTTTGCAGAGAATTACATTTGCGAATTCAACATGAAGTCCAGAGTGCCCATACCCTTACGAAAATGTCCTATAGGATTCCTATATATTCCTAAAGGCATATATAGGAATCCGATAGGAATCCTATAGGAACCTAAAGGAATCCAATAGGATCCTATATGCCCCATGGAGTTCAGTTTGGGACCTATAGAGTTCCCTATAGAACCTATAGATCCCACAATAGAACCTATAGGGTTCCCTATAGAACTAATAGGGTTCTCCATAAGGCCTATAGCTTCCCTATAGGACACAAAGGGTTCTGTATAGGACCCGTAGGTTTCCCTATAAAACCTATAGGGTTCCCTATAGGACCTGTAGGGTTCGCTATAGGGCCTATAGGATTCTCTATAGGACCTGTAGAGTTCCCTATAGGCCCTATAGTGCCTATACGGAACCCTATAGGTCGTATACGGAATCCAATAGGCCTATAGGATATGCTAGGCTCATGCTAGGCTTATGCTAGGCTCATGCTAGGCTCATGCTAGGCTTATGAGACACGGATCGCACACTGCCTTACAGCTTTTCGGGTTTTCACTTTTTCCAATAGGACATTTCCGTAAGGGTTGGCGTCAAACGCAAGTCACAGCCTGGAGTGAGGGAACTTGCCATTCATTTACTATAATCAGTGACTACTTATCGCTTGGCAAATATGGTGCAAGACCTGACATGCAATTTCCTAAGATGGGAAAACTAGTCGTTCCCATCCGTTCCATTCCCGTATTTTCTTTGCCACAAGTCACGGCAAAGTCTGACCACGAGAGCCAAGCGATAAACTCAGTGGAGTCATTCACAGATGCTGCGGTTTGTCAAAATGTGCGCATAGAGCTCGTTCCGTTAAAAAAAGATTCTAAAATTCAAAGCCATCCTTGATGAAAGGTATCATGGAATTTATGCTTTGCCAGCTACGCAGTCCATTCATTGTGTCGATGTAATTGGCCAATTGCATCGCAGTTAAGGGTCACGGGAAGGAAAAAAATCCAAAGTTTGGAACTTCAAATTAGCCAAATATGTTAATACAATTGAATCTGTGGAGGATGATACCCATCATTAAGTGCTCATAGTATAAGCCACAATATCACCAGAACATGCTGTCATTGCAAGAAATCAAGAAGGATAGAAAGAAAAAGTTACATTTGATTGTGACATTGGTATAATAATATATATATTTAATGCGTGATTCCTTCCCAGTAGAATTCCTGAAGAGAACACAGTGAACGTGAACTTAATTTACCTTTCTCATGAAATTTGGTAAGAGTATTGTTTTCACTGCATGCAGCGAAATTTAGAGGACAGCTCACAATTATTGGCTCACAATCATTGGCTCACAATTATTGGCTCACAATTATTGGCTCACAATTATTGGCTCACAATTATTGGCTCACAATTATTGGCTCGGAAGGAAGAAAATCTCGTTGATATGTGTTACGTTCCCAGTTGTCAATCGTGATCGGATGATAAGTTGTCAATTTCCAAATTTGAGTTAATTAACTGAAGTTTCATTGCATGTTGAAGCATTTTCAAATTTCAGTGCTGATATAAGCTGGAACTGAATATGAATGCTGGAAATTTATCTTCTTGCAGTTATTTTCAGATTGGTGTCACGTCCGACACTGTCCCGGAATGACCTTGCTTACCTTTCCTAGAGCATCTATCAAGGTCACTAAGTCAGGGTTTACCTTTCACCTGCGAAATGATTGAATTAGTAATTTAATCAAACTCCCACATATCACAGAGTTTCGATTGCAAGCGAAGGGCACTCAACATTTGGGTTCATGAAACGTCACGTCCCACACTTTCATTCGAAAACATGTACAGCCCTTTCGAGGGAGACTAAGTGGGGTCGTGAAATTATCAATTTTGTGAGACACATCTAATGCAGCGTTTATATTGAATGTCACACCGTGGACACGCCCAGATGGTTTCACCTCCTCTTGGAAGCCGAGAGAGGTGCTCCTCATCGGGCGTCCTCTTCCCCTCGTCCTCGTGGAAGATTGACGGTTTTTTGGTGATTTTATTTCTTTGAAGACTTCGGTGCTGCGAATCCCGCGCCATTTGTTTGCGAGACTGCAAGAATTGCGGCTACTTTTGACTCGGCCTCGCATGTTTTGGTGCGACGAGGTTCCGTCCCACAACGCGTTTTAGACCCTCGTATTTTTCTAGTAGTATTCCTGACGCGATTAGATGCTACGAGATTCCATTGCAAGCAGATAGCCCTCAAAAGTAGGGCACACACCAGTCACGCTTGAAATCATCTCGATTGTCCCGCACGAGTGCGAACGAGCAGCAGCGGGAAGGAACTGGCTAATGGGAACTGGCTAATGGGAACTGGCTAATGGGAACTGGCTAATGGGAACTGGCTAATGGGAACTGGCTAATGGGAACTGGCTAATGGGAACTGGCTAATGGGAACAGACTAATGGGAACTGGCCTTAAAAATCGGGCCGCGGTGACAGGAACCGCAACGCGGTGACGGGAACCGCCCACCTATCAGTCGGTCGGCGGCTCTCCCTTAAGGCCGCGCATTATCTAACGTAAACACGCTGCACTCGAGTGGCTTCACGCTACGTACTAGGACCAAGCTCCCCGCCCGAGCAAAAGGAAAAATCCTGTTGGAAAAAGTGAAAACCCGAAAAGCTGTAAGGCAGTGTGCGATCCGTGTCTCATAAGCCTAGCATGAGCCTAGCATGAGCCTAGCATAAGCCTAGCATGAGCCTAGCATAAGCCTAGCATAAGCCTAGCATGAGCCTAGCATGAGCCTAGCATAAGGTGAACGTTTTGCCAAACAATTGATTGATTGCGCAGCAATTGATTCAAAGGGGTTAGATAGAGCTTCTTTGCTCGCCGAAGTAAGGCGAAATTATTTCCTCCCATCATTGGCGTATTTCGGCGGAAGATTTGGGCCCCCCCCCCCCCTGTTAAATACGCCACTGCTTTGCGATGCAAATGTGCATACTTTCATCTGACACTGCCAATATCAACCCAAAATCTTTTTGCAAATTATTTTTTTTTCTGCGGCTCTGTTCTTTTCACGAGTGAAAGACGATCTCAATTGAAGACAGTCTCACATTTCCCGCCAATCCCGTTTCGCAGATTTTTTTCGCGAAATAGCCAAAGCATGCATTTCGCGTTGCGCGGTGGATGAGACGATTCCCCAAATTTTGAACATGGAGCTTCCGTCTTGAATTGCCTCTTTTTTTCCATTATTATTGCTGAGATTTTAATGTGAACTGAGAGCACCTCTACTCATGTCGAAACGCTCAAGTGCAAAATAAGGAAGGATCATGCAGGAAGGATCATGCATGTTGCACATATACTTTAAAAAGCAATTCTATTATTTTTCTCCCCGAAACCGACTTCTTCTTCAGATTAGTCTCCAAGTCACAGCCAGAAATAAAACACTCCTCAGGCAACGAAAAAAATTTTTTTTTTTAATCAGAAAAACTCTCCCCCGACTCAGTCACCCCTTCCCTCCCCAGAAAAGACGATGGCCCCAGGCCACCTGCTCGCAAAGGCGTACGCCAGCCACACGCTCTCCGCGTGGGGAGATCGGATGTGGACGTTCGCCATCGGCCTCTTCCTCGTCCAGCTCACGCCGGGTTCCCTTCGACTCACCGCCGTCTACGGCATCGTCGTCGCCTGCACCATCCTCCTCTTCTGCTCCTCCACGGGGAACTGGGTCGACCGAGCTCCTCGTCTGAGGGGTGAGCCACGGAATGCGACTTCATTTTTAGTGGGTCTACTTTCCTGAAAGGAAAGAGACCACTTATTGTCCCGTCCTGCCCGTCCGCGTGTCCGCGTGTCCGCGTGTCCGTGTGTCCGTGTGTCCGTGTGTACGTGTGTCCGTGTGTCACACTTTGGTTGTCCAACGAAAACTAAAAAACTATTGGTCTGATCAATGCAAAAATTGGCAGGTGGGTATATATGAACAAGATGGCTGAGTTCGTTTTGTAGTGAATTTGCCCAAAAATTGGCATGTTCATTGCAAATTTTGGATTTGAAATCTGATCACGGAGGGGAAGGCATGAGTACCTGTTCGCCCTTCAGGATGTAGATCACAATGCGCATGCGCATACGATCCAGGCTCTGAGCGCGGCGCCGTGTCAGCAACCAGAGCTGTCAGTGCCCTGCCGACCTTCGTGGCGGATGGATCCAGCCACGCACGGCCCTCCATCCTCCCGCCATCGTTTCAGGGGCACCGTTTGTCTATGTTTACCAAATGTAAATGAGAAATGAGGTTTTTGATTGTCGAAGACCGGAAAGAGATGGCATTTTGTCCAAGTAGGTGACAGAATGAAGGTTTCCTTAACTGATAGGAAGCCCACTACTGGATTGGGCTTGCCCAACTTGTTCAATAGGTAGCAATGTATGGCGTTCCTCGGCGGGACTCAAGGCCCACCCATGTGCATTCCAATTGCAATGTCCAATGTGGATATTGCAATTGCAATGTCCAATGTGTATATTGCAATTGCAATGTCCAATGTGTATATTGCAATTGCAATGTCCAATGTGGATATTGCAATTGCAATGTCCAATGTGGATATTGCAATTGCAATGTCCAATGTGGATATTGCAATTGCAATGTCCAATGTGTATATTGCAATTGCAATGTCCAATGTGTATATTCCAATTGCAATGTCCAATGTGTATATTGCAATTGCAATGTCCAATGTGTATATTGCAATTGCCACTCCTGCCAAGTTTGAGTTGGAGCTTCCTTGGGTTGAATGACAACCTGAACCTGTCCCGACCTGTAAATGCTGCATCTTGTCACGATTTGCACCACCTTACAGGACAGGGCAAATGACAGCTGCAGCGTTTCAGGCCAAATTTTCGAGCCAAACCGCCGACCGTGGCCCCTCGGAACGCGGCCAGCTCCCTTGGTGCTACTATTTGCCTTTTGAAGTTCCTTCTTCATAATTTGATTGTTGGGTTTCTCATGTTTTTCTCACCATATTCATCTAATTCCCCACATTTTAATTCTAATTCAATACCATATTGGTATGGCACTTCTTATCGCAGTTTATAACTCGCAAATCGGGTTTGGCAGAGATTTTCATGCAAAAAAAAAAGCCAGATGCAAATATCTGAGCTTCCTTTAAATGTTTAGGGAAGGAAAAGGGAACAATCGAGCCATTCCCAGTTTCACCTCACAAAATTGATGAAAGGTCTTGCCCAAAATGCAATTTCTTCTCATGTGGTAAAATGGTTAAAATGTAAAAAAAAAATGAAGATCTGAGAGTGTTAGTAAACACAAACACATCTTTATTTATAATAAAAAAAAGACAGTGATACTCAAACATTTCTTTCGTAAGCTTAAGTCAATGCAAGCAGATTACTGCACATTACTGGGCGATGACCAAGATGTGTAAATATTCTTAAGCAGTAAATGGCGAAACTTTCGATTCTGTTTTCATTTGAATAATTTGGGAAAAGAAATTATATTCACTGAAACAACTCATAATTTCAATATCGGTTTCTCGCCGAGAAGCTTTTCACCCTTTGGGAAATGCACTCGAGTGATTTTTCCGTTCCAGCGGCCCAGGTGGCCTTGGCCGCGAACAATCTGACGATCGCGCTGTGCGCGGCGGGGGTCTGCCTCCTCTTCGTCTATCGGCCGCGGTGGGAGGGGACGTGGGCGGTCGCCGTCGCGGAGACGGCGGTCATCGCCCTGGCCGCCGTCGCGGCGCTCGCCTCCGAGACCTCCAAGATCATCGTCCAGAGGGACTGGGTCGTCGTCATCGCCGGCGGCGACAATAACCAGTTGGCCAGTGAGTTCTGGGCGTGCCGAGAGACTTTTTTCCTATCCTGCCTTCATCGCGGATGCTGAAGGCATTTTTTGACGGAAAAAGTGAAAATATGTAAAATGTGGTACATGCGTTGGTAATGGTCGAAATAGCAACGAGTGTTACGGAAAATTATTACTATCAAGAAATATATTCATAAAAGATGATCGACATTTGTGGTTTCAACATTTCTGCATCCCTCTGGAAACGAATTATACTGAATTCCTAATTATGGAAAGTTCCTAATCCCCCTAATGAAATCCCTAATCCCCTAATGAAATCCCTAATCCCCTAATGAAATCCCTAATCCCCTAATGAAATCCCTAATCCCCCTAATGAAATCCTTAATCTCCTAATAAAATCCCTAATCCCCCTAATGAAATCCCTAATCCCATAATGAAATCCCTAATCCATTTTCCCATTTGCGTTCCTCACCAGACATGAACGCCGTGTTCCGGACGATCGACCAGACGACCTACGTCTTGGCCCCGACCCTCGTGGGAGCGGTGATGAGCTTCTGGAAGCCCGCGGGAGCCGCCGTCTTCCTCGCGGCGTGGAACCTCCTCTCGGTGATCTTCGAATACGGGCTTCTGCGGGCCATCTTCAGGGCCCTGCCGGAGTTGGCCCACAAGACGGCCATCGACGACGACGCTCCCCGGTCTATCGGCAGCGGTAAGAGTCGGCCGACTGGCAATATTGAGGGCAATTGTTGAAATTGCCTCAGTTGAGCCTCCCCGGTCTCGAGGCTTAACAAATCGGAATAATTGCCACAAGAGCAATTTCAAGCAGCTTGCTTCAATCCGTTGCATTGCGATCCGAGTGTGCAACAAATTGCCTTCAGCAGTTTTTTTTTCCTGCTGCATTGCTACAGAATATCGCTAATCCCGAGATTAGCGATATATATAGATTAGCGATATATTAGCGTGACGACATGCTTTCCCGGGAAATTTTCTCCTCACCGAAATGAGCATGAAAAAAGAAAACAGTTCCGGAGAAATCTTGCTCGAAAGAGTTGACAGCCCTTAATAAATGTCAGAATTTTTTTTTGTAAATAATGCTGACATTAGATAATCTATTATTTTTCCCATTAAAATTGTTCTTAATGTCCCACCCGATGACTGTGCCATAGTGCCATACAGACCAGAACTCAAAACGTGGTTGAAAGTTTTTGAAACTCCTGATAATTGTTCAGTCGAGGAGAACCGATTGCATCGTTTTTTCTTTTTTTATTGAAGACCTTCCAGACCCTCACGAGGAAGTCCCCGCCCCGCCGACGACCGCCCCGCCGACGACCGCCCCGGCGACGACCGCCCCGCCGACGACCGCCCCGGCGACGACCGCCCCGCCGAAGCAAATCCTCCGCAGCCTCGCCGCCTGGAAGCACTACTTCTCCCACCCCGTCTTCCCCGCCGCCTTCGGCCTCGCCGCCCTCTACATGACCGTGCTCGGCTTCGACAGCATCACCCAGGGCTACCTCTACTCCCAGGGCGTCGCGGAATGGCTCGTCGGACTCCTCACGGGCGTCGGCGCCCTCACGGGCCTCCTCGGCGCCGTCGCCTTCCCCTCCGTCCGTCGACGCCTCGGCATCGAACGCACCGGCCTCTCCGGCTTCGGCCTCGAGAGCTTTTCCCTCTGCTTCTGTGTCGCCGCCGTGTTCACGCCTGGGTCCCCCTTTCAGGTCAATTCTCTCTTTTGCATCATATGGACTATTTATTTTTTCTTAATGTAAATGTCAACAATGCCTTCTTCTTTGGGCTGATATGTTCAGGCCATAGAAGTTCCGCCATGAGAGACTTGCCCGCATTCAGTGAGCAGTTTGCCACAGAGACCCAGCCGCCTTCCTGTCAGTTTCCCTTGCTGCGGTCCCCATTGCATCCCCATTGCATCCCCATTGCGTCCCCATTGCGTCCACTTTGCTCTGAAGCCATGAAGGTTAACATCAGGAATGTTTCCGGCGTTTGCCGGGAAACCATCGCATGTTGAACTTGTACGACACAAAATTTCGGTTTTTCCTCGTCCTCGAAATTGCTGCCTTTCAAATTTTTTAGTAAAATTTTCATTTCATGGGACTCTCCGATCCCTAATAAATGCAATGGTGGCGACGGGTGGCAGCGGGTGGCGACGGGTGGCAACGATTCCTCGGCACGAGTCGGCGCGCCTGCTGGCTGGATTCGGTTCGGTTTTCAGTGCCTCGAAGGGGGACCGCGATGCCTTCATGACCTTGTTTTGTCGTTCGAGATTCGTTCATCAGATGTAATGACTCCCAGTAATCATCAGATGTAATGACTCCCAGTAATCATCAGATGTAATGACTGCCTGTAATCATCAGATGTAATGATTGCCTGTAATCACCAGATGTAATGGCTGTTATGCGACGCGCCACATTTTTTCGGCGGCAATGCGAAGGGAAAGGACGGTCACGTGATCCCCGACCGGTTTTTCCATCAAATCTCTTCAACGCCGTCGCCAAAAAAAAAGCTCTTGAAACCGATGGATTTACACGAGATTATGATTTTTTGCTTCTTTTCAGTGGGACTACCTCTGGGATCCCGCTCCGTCCAACTCCACCGCCGAGCCGACTGGGAACGCGACCGCGACCGGCGCGGAAACGGGGACGAACTCGGCGATCGCAGACGTCACGATCTCGCTCGCTCTGTTCGTGACTGGCATCATCTCCGCCCGATTCGGTGGGCTTTCCGTCTTTCTGTCGGCGAACTGATCCCTTGCAAGGGCTCCATGTTTTTTTGTTTGTTTTTTTTTTTGGAAAAACAAAATGGGTCCGTCTCACAAAGTTAGGAAATTCTTCCTCTGGTTCAGCATGGACTGCATGAATTATGAAGTTGGCTAATTAGTTATGCAGTTGGCCAATTGTTAAATATGAAGTTGGCTAATTATGAACTTCTAATTAATTATGAAGTTGGCTGATTATCTGCTGATTATTAACTTATCATACCAATGCCGTATAATTTTAAAATGGAACCAGCACTAAAAGAAAGCGACTCTCACCAATTTTGCATCTTCGGCCCCGGGGAAGGCCTCTGGCTGGCGGACCTCTCCGTGACGCAGATCATCCAGGAGAAGGTGGAGGAGGCGCGCCGCGGGAGCTTCAGCGGGGTGCAGAGCTCCATGAACATGGTGATGGACCTGGTGAAGTACGGCCTGGTCGCGGGCCTCCCGGGCCCGCAGACCTTCGGCTACCTCGTCGTCGCGTCCTTCCTGTTCGTCTGTCTCGGGTGAGTGCGTGCATCCCTGGAGGCGCTTGGAGACTGTGCCTCCTCCCGCCTGGATGAGGATTGCAGGAATGTCATGAAGCGCGAGGCCCGCTTTCTCTCTCGCCCGAACCGCTTTCTCTCTCGTCGCAGATGGCTGTCGTTCGGCATCTACAGCCGCCGGCAGCGCGGCCACCTCCTGCCTCACCTCGAGAGCCTGGTGCCCTGCCTCCGCAAGGCCGAATCGCTCCGCTACCAGCAGATGAAGGCCGGCGGGTACGGGACCATCCGCGTCCCGGAGGAGTCCTCCCTCGGCTCGGGCCCGGAGGAGTCCACTCCTCTTCTTTCCTGATGTTTCCTTGTTTTTTTATTTATTAATTAGTTCTTAATTTTTGGCACGAAGCACGCCATGTGAATTTTCGCATTGTCCTTTTAGCATATGTGATTCTACGGGAAACATTTTTTCTCCTACATATCAATGGCGATTGACCTTGTCGCTGTCCTTTAAGTTCCCATTGCGGGGAGTCTCCTCTCGTGTTTGGTACGATTTCATCTTTTGCTTGTTTTTTTTTTTATTATCAAGATTTTACTTTAAATGACATCATTTATCGTTCATCATCGGCGTTATTTATCCTCCATCGTTCTGCCCGAGAATTCTTTGTAAACCTGTGCAATACTTCCATTTTTCCTTGATATTATATAAATACGAGGTATTTAATAGAATGTGATATAATACAACAATTTCTCGTATGTGATATAATACATTCACTTGCAATAAACGTGGCTGGCGGGCGTCTTCCTGCCCAAGGGAAATGTATTTTTTTTATTCTGCTGCTGCATGCTTTGTTTTATTCATCAACTAATGGCTATATCAGTAACATCTTTATGTTATATCTTAATACCACACATCATCCTGAAAGATACACATGTAATATAAGCCTAGATTCCGTTTTGCATCGAAATCTCACAAATTTTCTTTTTTCCCCCTATGGAATTCCCATAGAGCGTCCTCCGCGATTCGCGTTCCTTGCCTCCGCGATTCGCGTTCATTTCGTTTTTCCTTCCGACGTCATTTGAGACTTGTGTTCCTTTTCTTTCGGATGTGTTTTCTTGCCCGCGCAGTTACATTAACCCTCTATTGCAAAATGAGGGGAAATGGCAAACCTGCATTTCGCTGACCATTGCTTCCCCCCCGCCCCAAGAAAAAAAAGTAATATAATATTTAAAAAATAAAATAAAATTAAATAAGCAAAATAAATGATAGTTGACATGACACATTTTTCCTGCGACATTTTCATCACTCATGCAATTGAAGGTTGAGGATAACCGAGCCACATCTTGCGGATCTTTCGTGCGCGATCCTCGCGAACGCCTCACCGCGATAGAACGTTCCGTCTATGACGTCATCGCGAAGGTGGAAACGGACCGAGTGAAGAAGCCACTCCGAGGGAATTTTTCACTTCCCCAGACATTTCCTGGATAAAAAAAAAACCATTGCACCCAAAGAAACAGCCAAGGAGAACGAAGCCTTCCGATTCGAGGCATCGCGACTCCGCCCGGTTCCCTCCAGATGGCGTTGGAAACGCTCAAGGAGGAATTGGTTCAAATAATTCGAATGAAATCGATTCCATTTCCCTCTCTTCGACTTGGTCGCAGAGACGAACTCGAAACCGGAATTCGAGCTGGCGTCGACTTTTCAGTGAAGCAAGTACTGGAACAAGTACTGGAAGTTTCCACATCAAGATTTTTCCTACAGACGCTTCACCGCGATCGAGAGCGGATCGAATGCAGCGGCGGATTCTGCTGGACTCGGCGTCGTTGGAGGTTAGGGAAGCTGTGAGGCTGGATGTGAGGCTGGATGTGAGGAGGGGTCGTTGGGATGGCCCCTCTCCCCTCCCGAGGGGGATGCCGCTGCTTCCATCCACGACGAACGGCTCCGTGTCGCTGGAGGCAAAGGAGTGAAAATTCCTGTTCTCCGTCGAGGGAGGTCTTCGCTTGCGAAGGGCCGACGAGTGGATCCGACTCCAGAGCATGAAGGAAACGATCGTCGAATCGTCCCTTATCAACGTGAGGAATGACCATGGCTGAACCGATTCTGGTTTCAGGAATAATTTGGCTTCTTTAAAAATAGGAAAATCCCTTTTTTTTCATTTTTGTTCAGTTGCAATAAAAAAAATACTTTTGGATATCGAAAGGCTACATTAGGATGATCTCTACCAAACTCTTAATCCACAAGGAACGACGAAGGCCTCGTTTGCAAGATTTTAGCTTCCGCAAATTAATGAGCATTTTCTTGTAATGTGCTGAAACCAGTGCGTATCGCATCATCCGGCATCCGGAATATCCGGACGGCCAAGGGCGGACGCCGAACGGTTTCGCCGCATTTCGATAGTGCGCACAGATGGGAAAGCATGTCGATGCGACTCTCTCTTCTTTTAGAATTAAAAATGCTTGCTCTTTTTTTTATCGCATGCGTGCGATTCCTTTAGCAGACCGTGCGTGTGCGTGGGGGGAATTTGTGTCACAACTGCGACCAAATATTGGGCTTTTTATTTCTTATCTTATCAGTGTGTACCAAACTAGTACTCGATACAGTCCACGTCTGTCTCTTTCCATCCGTGCTCAAAAGCGTCTGAAAAGTTGTGATCGATCGACATGGGCCAGGGGAGGAACAGGTACTCGAAAACCCAGCTGGACATGGAGATGGGGTGCAAAATGGTGGCGACGAAGGTCCAGGCGCAAGTGCCGTACTGCGACGTCATCTTGAAGGTGGAAGACGCTGCGTTTTTCAGCAGCAGGCTCATCTTGGGTGCGTGGTCGCCGTACTTCGACGAGATGTTCGGCTCTGGGGACCGAGAAGCGGCCGGGCGCGAGGTGCCGCTTCCGGGCGTCTCGAAGACCGGCTTCAGAGGAGTGTGGGAGTTCCTCCACGGTCCGGAGTTCTTCATGGACGGAGAGGAGGGGACCCTGGCCGTCCTCCGCGACGCGCGTTTCCTCGGGATCCGGCATCTCGAGTCCATCGTCTCCAGGCGGCTCATCGAGATGCTGGAGCTCCGGAATGCCTTTCTCTTCCTTCGGGCGGCGATGGAACTGGGCGAGAAGGAGTTGGAGGAAGGGGTCCTTCGATTCATGGCTGGCTGCTTCTCTCGAATCTCGACCTTGCCCGGTTTCCTCCAGATGTCCTTGGAGGCGCTCAAGGCTCTCATCCTCCGAGATGACCTGGACGTGAGATCGGAGGAGGAAGTGTTCGAGGCATCCAGGCGATGGGTCGGACACGAACGAGACCGGAAGGAATTCTTGCCCGAGGTCCTGGCGGTTGTCAGGCTTCCGCTCCTCTCCTTCGAGTTTCTCAAGAAAAACGTGATCGCCGATCCACTCGTCAAGGGCGACCTCAGGTGCGACCGGGTCATAAGCGAGGCCAAGAATTACCACATTCCCGAACTTCGGGACATGGTTCCGGTTGCCATGACGATTAAACGCGGAACCGAATATCATGGGATTGAGGCTTCAAAGCAGATGGAAATGAGGTCAGAGTCCACTGAAATTCAAGCCGATCATGCCTTCTTCCTGGCCAAGTCGAAAGACATGGAGAGGCAGATCGCTCGCGTACATCTCAAGTATTTGAAATGTGAGGATATAACAGATCACCCATTTGCTGGGGACGAGTTTTCGTTGCGATGTCTCACCGCGATTGAGAACAGACTCTACGTCGTGGGAGGAGGGGACTTTGAGATATTCGAACTGGACACCATGAGTTGGAACAGCGGCCCGGTGCCACCCACGAACGCGCTGAAATCCTCGTGTGCATCGTCTCTTGCATCCATCTTCGTCTGTGGTGGAATCGAGGATGACAATTTTCCTTCGAAGTCGGTTTATGGGTTCGACTTGGAAGGACAGAAGTGGACACGGCTGCCGGAGATGATCTACCCTCGGTCGAGAGCGCCGGCGGTGCTCAAGGACTCAACGCTTCACGTCATCGGAGGCCACGACGGAACCAGCGCCATCGCGGCGCACGAGCGACTGGACGTGAGGCAGGGGAACTGGGAGAAGCTGGCCCCTCTCCCCTCAGCGAGATGGGGATCCGCTGCTGCCATCCACAACGAGCAGCTTCACGTCGCGGGAGGCTACACCCTCCACACTCGCAGGCGCGAGCTCTTCGTCTACGACGAGCGGGCCGACGAGTGGATGCAACTCCCGAGCATGTCGGAGGGGAGGTTCAACCATGGGCTCGTCTCGTTCGAGGGAGGGCTCCATGCCGTCGGGGGGTACGAGAACTTCGCCGTCGAGGTCTTTCGCGGCTCCGAGTGGGAGGTCGTCGGGGAACTCCGTTACGATTCGTGCGAACAAGCTTGCCTCGTTGGCTCGCAGACGTGACTGTCGACATTTTTCTGATGTCGACTCGGGCGGGATTGGATTGTACAAAACGGCCTCGAATTGCCGGCTACTTATTGAAGCAATAAAGTAACGTTCGCAAGCAATTTCCACAATTTTTGGGTTGCACAGAATTCCAGACAACTTCAGTGATATTGCTTCTCACGTATCGAAATGACGCCATAATCCGGCGTGTGCAAGACGAGAATTGATTCTTGTTAGATATTGTTTCGGTTCCACACGTTTTTCTCCCTCTACTTGTGAGTGGGAACCACTCACAGCTACAGATGTCAACCGGGATCGCTCAGAGAGGATAAAACAGAAACCACATGAACACCTATGAGTGCCAACGAACCAAAAGCAGGAGAAAAAAAAATCAATTGAGATTTACGAGATCGGGAACGTCTATTACAGTGGGAAGAAATTTATTAGGAAATCCGGTAAGTCCCAGGTTAGAAGAGTAGATGAGGTTGGCCAAATGACGTCACCGGTATACACCAGCCTCGACTGCTCCATTCTCGGCATTGGTTTTCCTCCGATGTAATATTATTTGAAGCGTAATGTCAACATTTCGTAACCAATCGCTGATTTAAGAAAAATATCCCTTAAATTGAAGGGTGTCGCGGAGGGTGTAGTGAGAATATATTATTTACACTGTAGTGAGAATATATTATTTACGGAAATTGTTAACATGCGTCATTTGCCCTTTTGAAATGCCAATGAAAATATGAGTTCATTGTCCGACTTCCTCGCTCTGCGTTGCTGAATACACAAATCAGAGGAAGGGAACTTGTTTGTCACGGAAAATCGCGTGATTTCCACGAAACACCATCAAGATATTCCTTCTCGCAAACAAATTCCTTTCTCACCTTCTTGCCCTTGCTGTGCAATCAGCATTTAAGAAGGTGAACAGATTTTCGGGACATCTCGATGGTCGACTTGGAATTTCGATTGGATCATCTCGGCGAAATCTGACAGTCGACCCCAAAGGGTTGTTTTGGGATCCCGCCCTCAGGAATTTTCATCTTCTCTTCGTTTCCACTGCATCACATAGACCTTTCACGACCCCGTTTCCTTTGAATCGTTCAAGCGCAATGGAATGGGGGGGCAGAGAGGAAGGTTTGTGGCAAGGAAAAACTGACCGATGTTACATTTTTAAAAGAGGAGAAACAGGCTAGAATAAGGAGATCCTATCAACATTTTCTACTCTTCTAACCTGGCGTAAGTCCAATGTAGGACAACGCTTATCATTCGTAAGCGATAAGCGTTTACGGATAAGGCGAACCGTAATGAATTCGAAACTCTCGGCTCTCTCCGCTCCATTTTGGGGATTTTTTTTTTGGGAACTAAAGATATGGTTAGCATTGCTACAGATACGAAAACTCTACCGAGGGTCGGCATCGATCGGCTCAACTGAAGTCACCGCCAACGTTGGAAGTGTTGGATCTCGCCTACGTCGCAATCTGAAGCGATCGCCGAGAAAAATCGTCCAAGCGGCAAAGAAATCGTTTGGATCACTCCTTCGAATGGTCAAGAAGCTGAATAATAAGATGCCTTGAAGCTCCTTATTAAGGAGATTCAAAAGGCAACAGGTCTATGGCAAAAATTAACGTACAACAGCAAGAGAACCGACAGCCAGTATGAGGCTGGAAGGACCAGCCCCCAAAGACCTTAGGTCCAACTTCAAACTTAGCACTCGGGCCAAGGGGATGTCGGAAAAGGCAATGGCCTTACCTGGAAGTTTTTCTTCCGCGAGCTCCGCATCTGTGTTTGGGACGCACCAGGCCATTTAAAGCCTTTCCATTTTATAAATTCCTGGGAGATTAATTCTGGAAAATTCGAAGGGGTGGGGATGAATTCTTCCCATACGACCTGAAACCTTCCCATTATTTTCCTCCAAAACTGCTATTGAGAGTGGGTAGCACGAGAGGTAACAAAGAAAGCCTGTTTTCCTTTATTATCGTGTCAGCTTTGGAAAGAGGGAAGTATTCCTTAGTATTCAGAGTAACTAAAGTTTTTCTCTGTTTTCATTTACATGCACCTGGCACCAATCAAAATAAAATTCGCGGCTGCCTTTAAGCAGCCCACCAGGGCTTCAAAGGCCTAAACTCGGTCTAACTGCAACAAACGTATCTCCCGTAATGGCGAATATGTAGAATTGTGTTAAGCTGCAAAAAGTAGGGGCACCTACTCACGATTCTCCACAGATGGTATTGGCGTCGATATTCGACGTCTCAACTGACTGGAATACCTTCTCCTCCAAATGTTCGTCGTCCCCATCCATTCTGTGAATGTACATATGGATACAAAGTGTTATGGTTAACACACACACATCTTCAGAACAAAGCATAGCCTCACGACCCAATCCAGGAGGTTCCAATAACACGGAATACAAAAGAATCAATGAGTAAGAGAGGACTCACACAAGCGGGAGACAGACGATGGAGCAACGAGATGAGGACGAAGACCAAACCAGGACTGCATGCCATAGGAGCAATTCAAGGGCTTTTTATATGGTGGAAGATCGCCTGGAGCCAGACGAGTCAGGCTTCCACCCTCCTCCTCCCCTCCTTCCGAGATAATCATCTGCCCTTGAGCATTCAACGGTTTCATTCTGTATCGTGCGTCTCACGCCGCACGAGGTCCAGAAAATCAGTTTCCACTCGAATTCAATGCTAGTGGGTGATCTCTGTGGATCCCCAGGAAAGATCTTTCTACGTTTAGAAGGCTCGTCGCAGAAACGCGTTCCCGGGCGAATTCGAATCGACGTCGTACGGGCACAAATCGATTCCCACTACCCTGCAAACATTGCCGGGTGGTGGGACTCGCATGATATCTTGGGGCTGATCCAAATCCGAACTTATTTGATAGGGAACAGGCATCGAGGGTCGGCTGCGCGATCCTACAGATGTCGTGAACCGGGATCGCTTAGAGGGGATAAAACGGAAACCACATGTACACCTATGAGTGACAGTGAACCAAAAACACAGGAGGAAAACGGTCGGGAATATTGCATCCCGAAGGTAGAGATTTACGATATCGGGAAAGTCTCATCCCGAGGGAAGCAATGGATCAGGATACGTCTAATCCCGCGGCGTTGACAACGCTGATCATTTTTGAGCGATAAACGTATAGGGATGAGGCGAACGGTAATGAACACAGAGCTCTCGGCTCTCTCCTATGTGGAATTTTTATTATTATTTAAAGAAAAGCAGCTAATGGTATTGTGGGTCCCGCTGCCATGTGACGGCCCGTCACAACTCTCCCGCCCACCATGGTGAGATCCTCCCAAAACCAGGGCTGCCAAAGCGCCGAATCCTGGTGAAGCTGATGACAAAGGCACGGGAAGATGTTCCATGCCCAAGTTGCGACGACGAATCTGGAATCAGACCCGTATTCCCATCTAGATCGCTCTCGTTAACACGTTTTAGCTGTTAAGCTAAAAAGCTGTTAAGCTATGCTAGAAAACCGAGAGCGGCCATTTAATTAGAAGCAACCTGTCTTTGATTAGATTATTTGTTTGGGGCAGTTCAATTATACGTCCACATGTTTCAGAGCATGTTGCATGGGTTTTCTTGCCCCAGCAGTTCAGCATTTTTTTGTTATGCATTTACAATTTTTAATTAAGCTCCATTAACGTTTACGTCCAGTCGAAAATGAGTTGAGGGATGGCAGCCCCATGAGAAGACGAGGCGTTTCCAGGTGCCAGCTGGCCTGGAAGGGCCTGGCATCATCAGACAAGGTGACAAGAGATCAGGCGAAGGGTCATGCAAGATCGGCGAAGCCTTACTTTCAAAGGTTCATGCGAAAAAGAGATTTTTCTTCATGCTGCGAATGAGAGAAAGAGGAGGCAGAAGAGAGATGAAAGAGCGAGAAAGGCGAGGGAAGAAGTGGCGAGAAATAATTGTAAAGGACCAGTTAGAACAGGTTTTTAATGTTCCCGCGCGGGCAGAAAAAAAGCACCTCCGTCATTGGACATTTTTAAAGAGTCGAGAATGAAGAAAAAAAAAGGGAGAGGGAGGTGAGGTCCTGAACCATTCTTTCGCAGTAGAAAAAAAAAGCACTGCCAAAATGAGATGGATTGGGTTGTCGAGGGTGAAGGGTCAGAGGTCAGACCTGACACCTAGCGGACCACGCCCGTACCTTTCCAAGGCGGCTCCTTCGTGTCCTCCGGCCGACTCACTGGTCCTTTACAATTATTTCTCGCCACTTCTTCCCTCTCTCGCTCTATCATCTCTCTTCTCCCTCCTCTTTCTTTCTCTCATTCTCAGCATGAACTAAAAAAAAATATCTCTTTTTCGAATGATTCCTCGAAAGGAAGGCTTCTCCGATCTTGCATGACCCTTCGCTTGATTTCTTGTCTGATGAGGCCCTTCCAGGCCAGCTGGCACCTGGAAACGGCTCGTCTTCTCGTGGGGCTTCTATCCCTCTACTCATTTCCGACTGGATGTAAATATTAATAGAACTTAATTTAAAATTGTAAATATATAACAAAAAATGCTGAACTGCTAGGACATGAAAACCCATTCAACTTCCTCTGAAACAGGTGGACGTGAAATCGAACTGCCCCAAACAAATAATCTAATCAAAGACAGGTTGCTTCTAATTAAATGGCCGCTCTCGGTCTTCAAGCTAAAACGTGTTAACGGGAGAGATGCAGGCGTGAATGCTGGTCTGATTCCAGACTCGTCATGGAACAATTTCCGGTCACTGTCATCAGCTTCACCAGGCTTTGGCGCTTTGCTGGTGTTTGGAGGATCTCACCATGGTGGGCAGGAGCCATGTGACGGTCCGGCACATGGTAGCGGTGCCCACCATATCTTTTTCTCTTATTCTTTAAATAATAATTAAATATTCAGAGTTTATTACGGATCGCCTTATCCCTATACGTTTATCGCTCACGGGTGATAACCGTTGTAATACACCCCGCGGGATTAGATTAATCTGATTTCCTGATCCATTTCTTCCCTCCGGATGAAACATTCCCGATATTCCAAAAGTCTCCCTTCGGGAGTCGATATTCTCGACTGTTTTCCTCCTGTGTTTTTGGTTGATCGTACTTGCTTAATACCGAAGAGCGGCATTGTCACTCGCAGGTGTTCATGCGGTTTCCGTTTTATCTTCTCCGAGCGATCCCGGTTCACGACGTCTGTAGGACCGACTCTCGATGCTTGTCCCCCTTTCAAATAAATCCGGTTATGATTTAGACAGAAGTTGTCATGTGATTCCGACCACCCGGAAATGTTTGCAGGGTAGCAAGAAATGATTTGTGCCCCGTACGACGTCGATATAAATTCGCAACACGAACGCGTTTCTGCAACGAGCTTTCTAAACGTAGAGAGATCGTTCCTGGGGATCCACTGGGATCACCGACTAGCATTGGAGCCGAGTGGAAACTGATTTTCTGGACCTCGTGCGGCGTGAGACGCACGATACAGAATGAAACGGGTTGAATGCTCAAGGGCAGATGATTATCTCGGAAGGAGGGGAGGAGGAGGGTGGAAGCCTGACTCATCTGGCTCAAGGCCATCTTCCACCATATAAAACGCCCATGAACTGCTCCTATCGAATGCAGTCCTGGTTTGGTCTTCGTCCTCGATCATTGTCACCTTCGTCTATTTTCACCTACCTCCTGTTTTGGTGAGTCCGTTTTCCCCATTGATTGCGTTGTGTATAGTGTGACAGGAAACTCTTGGATTGTGACTTGAAGTGATTGTAAAGCAAGTCGTTGTTTCGATATAATTGTTTAGTCGTAAACGCGCAGTATCTCCATTATTCGATACGACGCGAAGTCATGATTTTTTTTTCCTTGCCTCACAGAATGGAAGTGGAAGCAACGAGTCGACTTCAGAAAAAGTTTCGACAGTCACGTCTGGGAGACGACGAGGCAAGCCTGGTCGAATGGGTCATAACGGAGTTCCCTGCTCCCGCTCGGAGCCACGAAAGATCTCGACGTCGAAATCTTCCCTCGGAGCGGACGAGGCCGTGCTTCCCTCCGAAATGCTCGGGAACTGTATCCACTCGTCGGCCCGCACCTGCGAGTGTGGAGGGTGCCTCCCGCAAGCAACTTGAAGCTGCTAGTTGTGGATGGTAGCTGCTACCATTAGGAGCCCCATCGCTGTGAGGGGAGGGGCCAGCTTCTCCCTGTTCTGCCTAATGACTAGTCGCTCGTGCGCTGCGAGAGCGTTGTCTCCGAAAACGTGAAGCATTGAGTCCTAGTTGGAAGAGTTGAGTTAAAATCTGAAATATCACTAGTACCTTTTGAGGAGTTCGGAAAAAAATTTCGACGTTGCTATACCCTCCAGGCGGATTTATTCTGGAGGACGTTTTAAAAGAATTTCTTTAACGTTAGCCAAACTCAATGACGTAGAACGTTAATAGATGCGAAAGTTCCTATTGAGGTACTGATATACAGAAAATGTTCAATTTTCAGTCCCTAGCGACGCTTTTCACAAGTGTTCAGAGGTGACACCTGGGCGGCGACGCCCGCACCACGACCTTTCCAAGGCGGCACACAGAGAGCGCTTCCCTCGTGAATTTAGAGAACTGTGAAGAATTTGGGAATCCGTCGATTAACGTGGGATCGTACGTGGAATTCTTAATGGTTCGATCCGAGAAACGTCCATCTTCAAGGGCCCCATAGACCACAGACAGGCCTTAGGCCTAGCGAAATTTAAATATTCCAGGAATAAAATTTCCTGCTGGAAGTAGGCGGACTGTTCGAGAATTCTCCGCAGGAAGCTGAAATGAGTCCAGTTGGACTTCTCTAAATTTCTAACGGGAATATTCAGTTTAACCAGAGGGAAAGTGCCAACGGGAAATGCTAGTTTGGGGAGCTTGCTGGAATTTCTCATCTTGCATCATTATGGCAAGTACTTGATTGCAGGCCTCGAATGTTTTGTGCTGTGAAACTCATTAAGAAAAACTACACATTTGATTGATTTTTTTTTTTGTGGCTCCTAGGATTTAACGAAACCGCCGAAGACATTACTGTCTCAAGTGAATAAGTGCAATGGGTTTGCAGGCATGGATACAAAATCGAATGAATTCCCAGGCGATAAATAAAATAAATAAAATAAGATGCTTACCGTCTAGTACACGTTTCCACGGGAGTTCCACGGCCATGAAATTCCGTCCATTTCGGTATCGGTGATCGGGAGATCTTGCTTTGGCAACTGGACTAGACCGATGCGAGAAACCATCAAGTCAAACTTAAAAGAAAATGGTGGCAAATATTTCATCTAGACGGCACATACAATCGGAGGCGGCTTCTTCGTTCTCCCCCAACAGGTGGAATAAGAATTCAATCCAGAAACAGTGTATGTATGACATTATGTTCGAAAGTGGGAGAATGCTGGGACTGGAACATTTGTCCCACGAATCAATTTTTTTTGTTACCCTAAAACGTGAATTTCTCGGAGGTTAGCATGTTCAAGAGAGGTGAGCATTTTTTTTTTCACTAAAGGCGTGCAAGATAGACGAGTCTGCCATCACTTCCGACGAAATCGAAGACGCCCAAATCCCCTCTTCCGGCCTGCTCCGGTTCGTTTGAAATGCTGCCCTGGTGGCCCATCAGTTTCAGTTTCGTTAAGGGGGCTGTCATGCCCAATAGAGGCTGGCCTGATCCTGCTGTTCGTTCATGGGTCGTCTTGTCGGGCTTAAAGGACTTTTGGCAAGTGCCCGGACCCTTCCCAAAAGTCAGGTTTAAAGTCGCTTTAAAGTTGGCAAAACTCTTCTTGCAGGGCAGAAAAATAAAATGTTCAAGGTTTTCGAGAAGCAGGTTTTAGTAGTAAAAAAAAAAGTATGGGAGCCAATCCGATTTCGGGTCTGCTCATAGGCCGAAGTTTGAACCTTGTATGAGTGTTTTTGTTCTCTCTGCAGGCAATGATAATATAGGCCTAGGCCTAACTTGCTTTGGACTGGCCCATTTCGAGTTTGCTGCAGCAATTTTTTTTGTTGCTTAGGTGATTCGCTTTATATATTCCAAAAAAGCCCATTGTTTCACAGCTGGAAATTTGTGTCATTGTGACCTGTCACATTGATTTCTCAGGCTCTGAGAGTCAAGTATTTGCCTCTGTTGATGATAACTGCTACAAATATTAGAATCAGGGCCCAAAATCCAAAGGAGATGTGTCCACTCTTGAATAGTGCAGCTGATCAAGAGTCCAGGAATCTTTTGAGCGTATCCATCTTTCATGTTGGCAGTCCCAAATGATTACAGATTGAATCAGAAGACAGTGCAAGTTCCAAGACCTTGAGCACTTTGTGTACTCTTTGTGTACTGATATACAGCTCTTTGTTAAAAGTCTGTTATTTGGTACAATTAAAATCCTATGGTGACAGAGACCGTTTGCCCATGATAGTAATTGATCACCAGCAAACCGGACTTCGCTGGTAATATGGTTTTCTGTATCTATTTTAAAATAAAATTGATTTAAAAGACAGGCTTCAATACTGAAATAACACAAAAAGGAAGTAAAAGTAATTGCTATTGTAACTGGTTTTATCAGAATTCCCATGTCAGTTCAAGGCCTAAAAATGGAGCCATCGCCTACGTCTCCCAGATGTTGCCCGCAGCCCGCTAACGTGGACAGGGATCCAGATGATTTTAAAATTCATTTTCCAGATCCAGAGCCAGTCTGCATCAGCGCTCTTCTCCTGAAATTCCAGCAATTTCCAGCAAGACCAATCCAGCTTCCATCTTGGAGTGGAGTAAATTTTAGAAGGTGCCCTCATGCTTCCAGCCGGAGAGCGACAATTTCCAGCGAGAAATTTCCTTCATCCAGCTGGAGATATTATGGTCTGTGTCTGGAAACACCCAGCTTTATCCATCAGGAAAATTCCAGCTTGGAATAGCGTATCAATTTACGACCTAAGCTAAGACAGCTAGGATCCAGCTTGGATTTTTCCAGCTGGATTGATTGTTACTTATAGCAGGAATTTTTTCCCTGGGATGAGCTTGACCCAAATAAAAAAAATCTAAGCTTAACCAGAGAGCATAAGCGTTGCGTGGATAAAAAAAAGTGTGTGTGTGTGGGGAGGGGGGGGGGGGGGGGGCGAGGAACTCTTTGATACTGTCAGTGCCATAACAAGGGGTGTGCGAGCGGTGCCCCCGCACAGGGTGCCGATTGGCTGCCAAGTTATTTAAAAAAATAGCGTCGGAGGGGGCACGTGCCACCCTTGCTCCCCCCCCCCCCCCCCCCCCCCCCCCCCCCCCCAGGGGGGGGGGGGGGGGGGGGGGGGGGGGGGGGGAGCGAGGAACTCTTTGATACTGTCATTGCCGTAACAAGGGGTGTGCGAGCGGTACCCCCGCACAGGGTGCCGATTGGCTGCCGAGTTATTTAAAAAAAATAGCGTCGGAGGGGGCACGTGCCACCCTTGCTCCCCCCCCCCCCGACGCTACGCCACTGCCAGAGAGCACTGTGAGAAACAGCTATTCCTCGTCTAAGGGGTCGAATGACCGCGTTAGATTGGATTATTTTATCCAATCATTTATTAGGCGTTGAATCAGATTAAGCTGGAAGAGTAACTGGCCGCTACTGACATATCTCCGTTTCTTCTGCGATCGGCCCTTTAGCAGTGACACAGTTGCATGCCCTTCCCCAATGATGGAAATGGGATGTATTATATGAACCTAAGTTCATTGTATCATGATACGACACGATACAATGGGTAACGAGGCTGAGCATCTCTGCGACGCCAATCGACCTTGGGAGACTCGAGCTCGTCGGTATCGCTAGAAGACTGGAATGAGAATGAGGTTTGGCACGCGGAAGTCCTTGCAGCGGGAGATGTCTGAACCCATCTGCCACAGATAGCCACTTGCCCTCAGCATGATCGCATTCTGTAATCACGGGAGAAGCATAAACAAGAGAATACCGCTTATGAAGTCTTTAGATTTTGGAGGAAGTAAAGGTGACAAAATAAAAAGGAACGAAAAATAAGTGGACTGAACACACTGGACGTTATGGCAACCCTGTTGCAGTTATGTCGGCGGGCTCTGTTGTCTCTTAAAGGCGCCGTGATGGTGTCTATGAAACACCTACGGAACACCTTGGCCGCATGATGTATTCTTTAATGGCTGAATGGAAGGTGTAGGCCTATATTGAGTAAACCCTAGCATGAGTGCTATGCTTCAAGTAAGGGATATTATAACGTTTTTGAAACCGTAAGGTTAAGTTTGCTTCCGTGAAGCTTGGTAGTCACCACAGGCCTAGCCTTACTTCAACAGAAAGTACTGGCACTCTAATGTATAAGCACCCGCCTTTCCCCTCCTGCTCCCATTCATATCGCGCCTATGGACCGTCATTATATTGCAATACCCTCTTTAGATACTTGATTCATTATATAGTGAAGCCTCATTTACATGTATAGTTCATGGCCAGTTTTCCTCACTTGGGATAGAGATGATCCCGCAGGAGCGCAGAAGTTGAGCGGACATCCCATATTGATTGGAAATAAAGTAAACTGTACTGTGTTTGGACATATGCCATGTAGGCATTGGAGTAACAAACCAATGATAATAGAGGAAGGGATGTATGCAAGATCTGCTAGCATTGGTGCTTTGTTCTAAAGTTTTCTGGCTTTATCAGGATATAAAGTGTGATTCATTTCTGGTATTCCACATGGACCAGTTAAGCTTGAGGCCTTCATTCTCTCTTTCCTGAAATGGAAGAATGTTACTTATATGATACACCTGAAGTGTCCTTTCACTGGGAGACTGGGCCCTCTGGCAATCTGGCACTGACTCTTGGTCACTAATGCCTATTATGCAGATTATTCTGTCTAATATGGTAACATTTCCCCTCATGTTCCTTTGATCTGTATTCTGAGTGGCTCTCAGTAAAATATTTTCTTGCCATCTCCTTTCATACAGAGACACTAACCACAGAAGAAAGTTGTAGTTTCCATTCTGGGGCCATTTTAGCAGGAATTGCATTAAGTAACAATCACTACCTGCAAACACTGCATGCTGTCATATAGCAACATTTTCTTGGCTGGGATTAAGGGCAACAGGCCTGTGAAGATGAAATTCTGTTATTAATGTAAATGAAGGACAGAAGTAAATGGCCTGAAATGGATGTTTGTGGAGTTATGTATTTCCCTCTTTTTTCTAAAAGGCAAGTCTGTTTGTTGAAAAGCTCCTAAACAAGCTACATGTCTTTCTCAGAAGTGCATTTGTTATTATTTATTCAATAGATTAGATCTGATTTATATGTGCATAAGTAACATTTTTTTACTGAAAACCTAGCTTAAAGTTTAATTTTGCCATTCATTATCGTTCCATTTAGATTTTTATGAAGCTGAATCTGTGAGAATGAGGAAGCTGACTGGCAGAGTCAATTTTCCTCATGAAAGTCCTAATTGATATTGTTGGGGGCGTTTTGCCCTCTGATACATAGCCTTGGTACAAATTGCTTACACATTGAAGACAATGTCTGCTGATATAAGCAGCAGCGTAGATAGCAATTGGCAGAAGACCGGTATCTTTTCCTGGGGACTGGGCCTACAGCTGCACAGTTTTGCTTTGGACAATCATCTGGATGCCAAAGGTTTGACTTAGGATTTATGATATTAATTGACCACATTATGCTCAAATGCATCTTGGGCATATCATATTGGTTTAAGCCTTTATTCTTGCAAAGGATATAACTAGGCCTAAGCTTAGATTCAATGGCAGAGGAATGAAGATGTTAAAAGATGGTCATGGATTCATAGCAATTGAGGCAGCATGGAGAGGCATAAAGAGTAGAGGCAAACAGTTGGGCAAATTTCATGGCATTGCCACTGCTATTATCCCATCCAATCATATTAGCATAGATCAATGCGGTCTTCACTGAAGTTGGAATCCCTCCTTGGCTATCTGTTGATACAGGATTGCCCTGAGCAAGTACTAGTCCTGGCATTTCCAGGACATTATGAATCTTTTTTTTTTTTTTTTACAAGGACAGGCTGGAATATTGCTACAAGCTTGAATCCACTTAAGATTTTTTCCATATTTTTGTTTCTAATTTGAAGCATTCTGACTGCCCTCTGCTAACTGTTATACCATCTCCCACAGACAACATTTTCTTGTCTGTGACTGACTGAATTTAGCTGAATGATGTGAAGTTGATTTTTTTCCCTTTGTCATTAGTAAAAGATAATTTTAGCACAAGCAAGTAATTGTCATTTCATGAGAATTCAGTTATGTTAAATAAAAAAACTATTGGCCTGCAATATGGGCTATTTTCGCTACAAACTTACACTCCAATGTTCTCCAACAAAGGTTTTTTTTCATGTGAACTATTTCTATAATGTAATATATTCTAAACTACTACATATTCAACTTTGTGAACTTAATCCCATGAACTTAATCTCAGCATTTATTTTTTAGAGGTGGTAAGCCAACGTGAGGGTGAACTCCTGAATGCAAGTTTATCTCCAGATGGATTGTCCCTGGCCCTCGTTTATGCATCTCATGACACCCCTCCTTGTGTCCTGAATCTGAGTACTAACCAGAAAAAGCAGGTGGCCCTCTCAAGACCTAAAACATCGGTAACTTCCAAAACTTATTGGTTACCAGTCCTTTATGTTTTAGCTTTAATTTATTTTAATTTTCATTATGATGTGACATGCCACAGTTGGTGGCTATCTTATTGCTTGAGTTGTGTCATACAGGTGAGGTGTTGCACATTTTGTTACCGGAAAACAAATCGATACCTTTTCCTCGGAGAAGAAGGTCTTCGTGTCACTGCTTGGGATGTGGAAGCATCATGTGTGAAACGATTGTATACCGTGAGTCTCCTTCATTATACAGTTACAGATCAAGCCCCATTCAACATTTAATTTCTGAAGTGTACAAACTCAGCCTGATTTGAGTGTAGCTATAGGCCCTTGTTACTTAGGAGCACATTTGATCTAAGTGAATATAGAAGAAATGATATTCAGGAAGTTTACAAAAGAAAAGGGAAGTAGAAAAGGTCAAAATGCAAACTAATTTTTGCTTTTTCTCTGTTGCAGAATTTTCAAGGAAAACTTTAGTTTTTTTAATACTTTTTACTGGATCAAAATATGCAAGAAGCAGGGCCAGTTTATCGGGGGGGCAAAGGGGGCTGTTGCCCGGGGCCCCTCTCTTCCTCGGCCTCACAACTTCTTAATCCAGCCCTGGCAAGAAGCTCCATTAAATAGATATTATTAAAAGAATAATATTTGCTTCTGCAGAAGAAGTAAGATTAAAATGGGAAATGAATCTAAGAGCAATTATTTCATGCTGTTATCTCAGACTGGATATTGTTTACTGGAATGCTTTGGTGATAACCCTAATTAAACTTGGCAGGGGCTGCCTAGTGAGCCAGTGAAGTTGGCCATGAACTTTGAGGACACCCAGATTGCAGTGGGATGTGGAGGTGGTCAGATTGCTATCTATGACATCGTGTCGGGTGCCCTTGCGCCCTTCTTGGTCATCCCTGGGTCTCAGGTTAGCCTCAGTTCCTAAATGCTCCTGTTTTCTGTTTCTTATTGAAGCCCATTTTGACTTATTCTCAGCCTGCAATCAGAGTGTCACAGAATTATCCAATTACCCAAGTCTTCAATGGAAGGTTTAGTTCAAGAAGTAGCAGGCATCTTATTAACAATAAAGAAATGGGATGTTATTAACCGCCGACCTATCTATCACGTGCATCCCATACATGTGGTAAGTCTAGATTGAGTGGAAAAAATGCAACCACATGAGAAGAGGTTTTGTAAAAATTGTGGAAGCATTTTTTCTGTATCATTTATGTCTTAGAAGCATTCTGAAGATAAATGCAATGATCAGATGTTAAGAAGCTTTCTGTGGAGGCAGGCACTCATGTGCCTCATAGGATAGAAGTGTAATACTTCCATTTTCTAGTCCCATAAGAATTTAAAATCTCAAACTACTATCTGGTGAGTGTCAAGAAGCAAGAAAAATTTCAGTGTTCCAGGTTTGAAGCACCATAAGTATGACAGTGCTCACTTTATAATGAGTCTAGGATGTCATGTATGATTTGCCATGAATAATTTGTCATTTCAGGGGGTGAATGATGTCAAGTTTGGAGGGAGGTCATGCCAGTCACTTCTGGGGAGCACATATGATTATGGTCATGTTGCCATTTGGGATGCAGCGACCTCCAAACTCCGTCACCAGTTTTCTGGGATTCATGTTGCTCCTGCAATGGGCCTTGCCTTCTCTCCCATCAATGACATTCTCATGGCGAGTGTTGGTCTGGACCGAAAGCTCGCTCTCCTTGATCCCTCATCAGCAAAGTCTGCTTCCCTTCCTATTGAGTTTAAGTTTTTAGTGTGTGATGTTCAAGATTGCATTAGTGTGTTCTTCTCAAAAGGGAGGTGAAGGCTGTGACCCTGGATTCCCCCTTGACCTGTGTGGACTTCCACAGAAATGGGTTCATCTTGGGAGTTGGAAATCAGGACGGGGAGGTTATCGTGTTCGACCTGAGGAACCTCCGGACCCCAGTTGCCAAGGGGGCAGCACTGTCATCTGCTGATCCACCTGAACCTCTCAATGGGATTTCCTTCTTTCAAGCCAGGTCCCAGGTCTCGAGTCCGACGCGCTCGTCCAAGAGCCCCATACGCTCGTCCAAAAAGGTGCCTAGCTCCCACTTTCCCGAAGATGGAATGGTGTTTTTGTGAATACAGCATGGTGTTATTGACCAGTAGCAGTATTACTGGTAATAGGCATAATATCACCAATCGGAGCCTCTTTTTTGAATGAAAATTTGAAAGATATTTAATATACTCTGGACTTATATGGATCCTCTTGCATCATGGCACCATGCTCATGTATGGATGTTTTCTGGTTACATCGAGATCCTTAAGTCCATATTCTGGATACTTTTCTTTCTCATGGGGTAATTTCATGTCGTCAATAATTTTTAAAGCAAAACCCTTCACCTCTCATTACTAAGTAGTACCTCTTATTACCAGCTTCATGTTGAGCAGACATATTAAACAAATGCTTTATCAGTTTATTTTTTTATTTTGGTGTTTGGCAATTTCCATGCAGGAAAATCAGCTTGTGAAAGCTTTGACTCTTCAAAAGCCTGGCCCTTGATGACCAAGAAGGCAGTAATTAGTGAGATCATTACTCAGGACTGAAAATTACTGAAGTGAGATGACAATACATCCACTTGTGACAGCAGTGATTCCTGGAAGTTGATGCTGTATTTTCACAGAGAAAAGGGAGTGTGACTGCAACCAATGATGCAGAACCCCATGTCTACGCCCAGCCCCAGACTCTCTCCTCAAGTCATTCCAACCCCGTACCTGATTCCTTCTTTTCTTCTGCTCCCTCCATCTCTCCTACCTCCATTCCGCATGCCGGTAAGTGGGATGCATGGTCAGGCTCAGCTAGATTTTCATTCCTTCCATTCCTTTTGTATGAGCTAACTTCATCGCATTGGGAGGAATGGACTTGCAAGAATATTTGCTGAGTTATGTTTTCTTCTTGTTAGCATAGCAATATTTAAATGGGTTTGAATTGCTTTGAATTAAAAATATTCCATTAATAATGATCAACTAGAGTGTGTGGTGGTTTTTCTTTTAGTCATGATGCAGTAAAAGGAAAACATGAAAACAGGAAATTCTAAATTTATTTGGTGGAATGCTTCTCCCTCTGTGGGAAGAACCCAAAGAAATTTACCTTTGAGGTCTGACCACATGAAATGCACCCAAAAACTATTTTGACAGGAAGGACAAGGGAAGGACCAATTGGAGCCAACCTCCAGGGCTCCGAACGTGCCGACACGAGTGCCGAGGACGAGGAGACCGACTCCAAGGGCAACCCTGTGGCCCAAGGATTTGTGGATCAGTTCGTGCAGCAGTGTGTTGTTGACCAGCTCGTCCCCTACCTGGAGGACAGCTTCCTCAGCCTCCGTGGGGACCTTGCAAAGTGGATGCTTCAGGATAAGGTCGTCTGAAAATCACTTTTAGTTGTTCTGTGGTTCATCCTGCATAAATTTGAGTTGCTTCCTGGTGTGGACCAGATTTATTTAAGTTAAATTTTGTCAAAGTATTGTGGGTTTTTCTTGAAAATCAATTTATCTGTCATGCTTACTCTGTGCAAGTGAATGAAATTAAGTGTGCATTTCAGCCATCACATGCTTATTTTTGTATATTTGGTCACTTTCACTCCCCACATTTATACCAATGGTTAATTTTCCCTTTTGAAAAAGTTTGATGGGTTTCTCATATATATCTGTACAGGATGAGCTGAAGCGGGAAATTGATCATCTCCGTGCGGAAGTGAGGAGTCTCCGAGAACAACTCTCATGTGAGTGAAAGCCAAATCCCTCATCATGTGCACTCCTCTGTATTGGTGTGAAACAGACAAGGACACATGCGATTGCCAAAAAGAGATTCAGAAAAAGAAGACAGTTAGGGGAAAGCTAGAGACAGACACTTTATTCGTGCCATGATTTTACCCGCTTCCAGGGCTTTTCATCTGTAGGACTTCTTGATTAGTGTCTTGCACAGCCGAAATTGGGATGTTTCTTTTGTAGATTGTGATTTTTGTCATGAGAATTCAAAAGCATCTAAGTTATCATTTCATCAGGTTGCCACTCGGTTATTTGAACTCGTTCATTTAAGTAGACGTGTCTTTGCAAAATTCCAAATCTCAACCTTGCCAAAGGTGTACAAAATATATATCATTTTCTTTTAAGGAGACTTGGAAGTAAAAATGCATGCAGTAAAAAAATGCCTAGCCCTTGCTTTTCCCCAAGAACGTCCGAGAGAAACTTTGACAGCACGGATGCCACAAGCGAGGAATCACAGAAATGGAATCGCCGGGAGATTTTCCTTGTCCTTCCCGCCCCCCTTGCCTGACCGGGCTGGCGATGTGGGGGAGTTGCTCTGAAACATTAATTTAAAAAATCACATCAGTGGCGAGAAATGGAGAGTTGGCTACATCCTACAGGAAGAAGAGTCAGCAGGAGAATGTTGATCAAAATCGCTTTTTCAGGAGTTGGGGTGGATTAATAATCAAGCAATCTTTCCAGATATTTGCAATCAGTAGTTGAGGCAAACTGAGAGGGTATTTGAAAAATAGAATTCAAAAGATGAAAAATTCAATGATCTTGGGTAAAATGGTTCAGATTCAACTCAACTCTCAAATAATCTAGTCTTTTTTTTTTATATTGAGAGAATGTGCTTTTTTTGTGCCAGGTTGCATATCCTTAATTCAACTTGTTCATTTCAAATGTCACCATTCATATTCATGCTTTAAGTGTATTTGTGTCCATTGAGGTCTCATATGCAACAAATTTACTAGAATGTCAGCTTTGGTATACCTCTAACTTGTGTGCACTCCAAGTGTCAGCTTCTTAATGCTGGTACTATGGTTCTGTGATGAGTGTGCCTTCATGAATGCATGAAATTTGAAACTCTAATGTGTGAATATCAGTCAAATCTGATTCATTTGCACATTTAAGAGGGAAGAAGAGGTTTGACTTGACTCTGAAATGATTCACATTGATACCAGCATTGTACTTTTTTAAATTTGCCATGAAGGTGTTCGTACAATTCCCATTATAGACTTTGTCATTTTGGTTAACAGATTTTCTACCCTGGCATCAACATTTCTGATGACAGTTGAGTTTAAAGACTATCGAGCTAGAGATACTATTGTATGTTGGCATACCTTACTGGATTTGGGGGAAAGGCTCTCGATGGTGGAGACACTTGATACAGTTGGGACGAGCGTGGGTCGCTTCTTGTTCAGGCTGCGCCTCGTGAGAGCAGGGAGGTGGCTGGGTAGCCCTGGGTTCCTCCATGGCTGGGGCAGCTGCTTCTTCACGCTTTCCAAGTAGGGGGACCCCTTCACTATGCGTCTTCCGAGCCTGCGAAGTGTTTTTCTTTTAATGCCATTCTTTCTGTGGGGTTTGGGTGGGATGTTGGAGCTGAGCCAAGCTAGTGAGATTGAGGCTAGCTGAGAATGGGTTGGGGATTTGTGCAACTGGAGCATAAATGCCGTCAGGGTTCTACTTGCTACTGAATTTGCCTCGGTAACCTACCTGGCTGTGAGTTCCTGGTCGTGAATGTGGTGAGCTTGAGGGAGTTGCAAGGCACTACTTGGCTTTGATCCTGAGCCAGATCTGGACATAAGTCCCAGTCCATGCCACTTCCTGCTCCCATCTCCTGATCTGCTTTTGGGGGAAAATTTTTAAAATTCAAATCTCTTCTTCAGCCTGTTGGGTTTTCGTTTCGTATCATGCGAGGGTCCAACCTGCGTGACTTCTTGAGGAGAGGGTTGGAGAGGAACTCGTGAGCGAGTTTTTGTTTTAGAACGGGAAGGAACTGTTCTGGAAACCCGTCCCGTGTGAAGTAGGCGTGGTGGACGAGGGCATCGCACAGAGGGCGCGCGGAGGGGTCCATGGTCAGGCAGGCCTTGAGGAAGCGGAAGCTGGTCACCTCCATCCCCGGGAGGAGGGACTCCAGGCTGCTGTCCTTGGCGCCGGGCCGCATCTTGAGGCCGAGGAAGGCTGGGTTGCCACGCAGGAGGTCTTGGTGCCGCTCGCATACTCTTCCTGCGAAGGGGGGAGCGTCGTGGAGGTCATTTTCTTAATTTCCTGTTTCGTGTGAGGCCGTGAATTCGATCTGGGGGTGCAGGGAGCCGTAGTGAGGTAGGGTGGGGCGTGAATCTCACCGAGGGCTTGTACGATGAGGAACAACTGGTCGATGTCCGATTCGCCTGGGAATAGGGGCTCTCCCGTCGTCATCTCTGCAAATAGGCACCCCACCGCCCATACGTCCACCTCCCTATGGATAATTGGTTTGTATGTTTTAATAATTGCATGGTATGCAGGGTGGAGCTTTTTTTTTTGGCCCTCACGGTCCGTATTTGGTATCTCCGACGAGGAGCTCGGGTCCACGGTACCACCGTGTGGCCACGTACTCCGTGCACGATTCCCCCGGTTTTGGGAAGAGTCGGGCAAATCCGAAATCGCAGAGTTTTAAGACGCCACTCTTTGACACCAGGACGTTCTCGGGCTTCACGTCTCGGTGGATCACCTATAGCATGGGTGGAGTTGAGGATGATATTTTTGTGGTAGGAGGAGAGTAGGAGTAATTAGGCCCCATATGCGGGATCGATAGGGGATATTGGGTGGAGGTAGGTCATGCATGATGAAACTAGCAGGCACCGATTTTAAGAAAGGAGGTCATGGGTGGGACCGGGAGGGTCTTATGCATAGCGAGACCAGCGAGTGAAGGTAAGAGGTCTTACGCGTTGGGCGTGGCAGTAGGCCAGGGCGCGGAGGATCTGCCAGGAATACTCGCGGACGCTGTTTGGCGGGATCCCGTGCGGCTGGTTCTCCAGCTCCTCCAGGATGGTGTGGTCCACGTACTCGAGGACGAGGTGGAGCCGCTTCCGCCGGCGGAACACCTCCAGGACGTTCACCAGGTTCTCGTGCTCCAGTCGCTGTTGGGGGAGGGGCGGGCCTCGGGGTTAGGGCTAGATTTCTTACACGGGACTCCTCGACCTCGATCGCTGCTATGCTTGCTTCATAAGTCAATGCAGGGAGACCCAAAGACATGTATCGCACTTTGAACTGAAATAACTCTTCTAAGGAAGAACCTGTTTGCTTTTGTACCAAGGAAAAAATATATAATAATAAAGAAACAACTATGGTGACGTGTGACACGGTATGACACGTGACAGATATACAAGCTGTCAATCTTCTTGTATGCGTATTTACAGTCGATCTCTGTCTCGGACACGGTTTGCCAAAGATAAAAATAATTTTTGAAAGACGAGAATTTTTTAAGTCATGAAATTATTTGTCGAATGAAACATTGTTATATTTTGATATTGCCCAGTATTAATTGAGTTTAAGTTCGAACTATTGCCATAGTTTTTGATCTCTCGGCATAGCGAACTCGTTTATGGGGGAAAATATCCAAACGGGTAGTCAGTTGTTTTGATTATCTCCCTTTTTTATGTAGTGCAACAGAACTGCGGTAAATCCATCAGGGAAAGATCTGTGACTGCGATGTTACTTCTCGTGCATTCACACTTCTCTTTAGTAATTTCTCAGCATTTTAAAAGTTATTTAATGATATAATATTGTCATTGAGTCTTGGTAACTTGTTAATAGCAATTATACATGTGTTCTGGTAGGTCTACATATCCGGTTGAATCTGAAGGGGGAGGGGGGGGGGGAGCGAGTGAGGAGACTTGAATCCTCAGGCGGGAACCATCGTGTTTGGTTCGGCTTTATCAATCGGGGAATTTTCAGATAATCGATCCGGAGTCTACCGAAGCCGAGAATAGCTTAGAACGGCTTGGACGAGGTGACTGACCTTGAGCATTTTGATTTCACGGAGGGCGATCTTGCGGACGAGTTTGTCTTCCTCGCTGTCGAGGAATTTCTTGATGGCGACCAGCTGGCCGGTGTCCCGGTGACGACATTTGAGCACGATCCCGTAGGATCCCTCGCCGATCACGCCCAGCTTGTCGTACTTATCCATGGTGATGGCGACCGCGAGACCGCGTTCGAGTGAACTCGTCCATGACCCGGCTTGCGGTGTGACTCAGCGCGAGGTGGAACATCCCTGGAAATGCGGTGCGGGAGGGAGGAGTGGGGGGGGGGAGGTGGGGAAGCCGTGCCGGAACTCGAGTGGAGGGGAAGGTACGGCGTAGTAGAGGCCTCTGCGGGTGGGTTCCGATCGATGCCCGTTGCCCGAGTGAGTTGCCGTTGTGCGTTGTCGCGGCATGGTGCTGGGACGCGTAGTGGTCTGTAAAGTGCTTCTTGAATTCCTTTCTCGTGAGTGAGTTGTTTCGCGAGTCTTCCATGTCTCGTGTCATACCGAACCGCAGATATTGAGCACGTTCAGGGCTCTACTGACCGATTCGCACGCCATGGCTTCCCCACCCGATCGATCGTCTCCATGATACCATGGGGGTAATGAATAGCTTATTCCTGGATCGAACACGGGCCCCCATGTACTGTCACGGTTTTGTGGAATCCTTCCTCTGGTTTTTTTTTATTTCCCTTATTTGTGAGCTTCTATTCCTGAAGTTGCAAGTCATGATTGGTTTCGGGGATTGCTTTAAACTCAAGCAGTATGATGGCAAAACAATAAAAGCGCAATTACGCAGGCCATCATTATCAAGTCCAGGTAACAAAATCGGTTTGTGCGATTTTTCTGCTAAAAGTTGTTAATGAAAATAGTGAACATTTCAGCCGGAATATCACTCGGGGTTCCATTCTGACGTAACGAGGAATTCCGCCATTATCGGGAGGCGGTGTCGTTGGAACGTTCAGGGCAGTCACGAGTTCGGTCGATCAATGAGGCGGTCATTAGTTACTCATGCTGTCATGTAGTCGAACCGCTCTCGTCCGTCAAGCTTGCCTCGCGTGATCACAAAAGTTATTCCTTCGAGGGCTCTGAACTGGACTCACACGACATGACAAAGTCGTGAGTCCGGTTCAGAGCGATTAAGTCCGGTCGGGTCCGGCGGTCCTTTTGCTCAGGGTCCGTTTTGCTTGGATAAGTCCTTATCGTTCCTATGTCGCAGTAACAAGCTGGGTCTCCCATACGCATTAGATATTGCTCAGCCAGGTGCATATTTTTTTCCGAAAATGTCACATCTGATGAGTTTGGGTTTCATGGACTTGAGTCTTTTTTTTCGCTGACGGAAGTAGAGTAGCCTTGGATGATGATAGTCATTTGCCTCGCCTGACATAATAGACAGCGTACTGTTAATCGATACCTATCATTCATCTATGAAGTGCAACGAACTGGAAAAGGGTACTTGTCGTGACGGGGTGCGGGCAGAGCCACCTGTCTTACATGTGGGAGTGTGGGGGAAGTCCTACAATGGCCACAAGATGTCAGGACCTTCGTTTATGAAAGGAGAAATGCTATTTCTGTATCATGAATCCTTTCGAGACTCCAAACCGTTTTTGTTTCAGCGGAATCAACTACAGAGGGACCACTTGTTTCTAAACTTATCCCCCCCCCCCTCAATTTTTATTATGTCGATAGTTAGATAGTAGATATGTCGATAGAAGGTAGGCGTCGCATGTGATCGAAGTGATTAGTTATAGTGGAACTGGAAAAGAAAACCTTTTTTTATTCTCGAGGAAGGAAGAAATACCCCAGAGATTTCGCTCTGTTCGATGGTCTTTCCTCTGGAGAAGAGCCATCAGTGTTGAGAAGGTCAGCGATCGGCTGGACGATCGTGAAAGGACACACATTTTTCCAGCTTTTTGGTTTTGTCACTTTATTTCATGGATCAGGCATGCAGTGAAAGGGAAGAAGAAAGGTTCTAGTTAGGCCAACTCGCCAAGGTGACGGATTTTGACGTCGACCCTGTGGATGTTGGAGAAGCTGAGGAAGGTGTCCTCGCACACGATCTTGCGGTCGAAGGGGAAGCCCATGGGCCTGGCGTCCGGGTACTTCTGGCCGAGGATCCCGCAGTAGCTCATGGATCCGCCGTGGTCGTCGTCGCGGATGTCCACACCTTCCACCTGGGAAGGAGTAGCATGTTGAGGTTAGGGTAGGGATGTAAAGTCTCGGAGTGTGGAGATAGAGCATGAAAATCTATAGCGTTAAGAAGTGCAGGCTCTCCTTGTTGCCTTTCACGTCAACAGCAAACCATCTATGGTGACCTATATAACCTGAAACGATTTGCTTCATGACCTCGCGAATATCTAGAGTGGCATGAATTGGTAGTAGACCCATGCCTTCCATAGCCCGACAACTCTACTACGAATCTTTGACAGCCGGTAATGGGTCCTCCGTTAGGTTTATGACATTGTCTGGTCATTATGCGGCAAATGAGCCATTATTACCCTTATTTATTATGTATTGTGGTGCTTGACGAGTAGAAAAGACTCACGGCATCTTGGTCGTGGTTTGTGACTGCCACCCACAATTCGAAGTCCAAACCGTGCTCGTTACCCTTTGGAATGAGAAGCCTGTCGGGCAGACCACAGTGTCGATGGTCCTGTAATATTAGGAGAAAAGACAATCAATAGATTCCACAGTGATTAATAGGTGAGAGCGTGAGTCCCGAGAATTTAGCTGGGTGTGAAGTGATTGTACCTCGTCGATCTTGAAGTCCCCGTTGCCGTTGATGGCCTCCTCCGTGTCGTGGAGGAGTTTCTTGAAGCTGGGGGGGTCGGGGATTGTGACGGAAGAGTCGGAGGACTTGCGGACGATCGTGTTCTTCCCCGACGAAACCTTGGTGACGAACTTATCCAGCTCGATCGCGCTCCATCGCTTCTCGTCGATGCTGAGTGGCTCCCCTGAGCTTTCCCGCTTGGGGACGAGGAAGACGCGGACCGTGACGGTGTGCGCTGCGTCGCTCGTCACGTCGATGGAGTACTTGAACGTGTGGTGGTTCAAGCGCTTCACCCTGGCCTGTTTCAAACGGTTTCAGGTTGACCTTGATCAAGTCTTTCCCGTCGACTTCATCGATGGAATTTAAGATTATGGGTGAGACGTTCTGGTTAACTTCTAACAATCGATCTCGTTAATTTCGGAAAATAACAATGCGACTAATGACTAAAGACAAAGGACGTTGAGGAAATGGATTTCTGAGGCTGCTAAACTGTTTCAAACAATTTTTTTTTTACAATTATGTACCATAAATGTTTTATGATGATAGTCGTAGTGAAGGATCATAGCATGGCAGGGTAAGATTGATCAAATCTAATGGTAAGATAAATGAACTTCATGGAGCCTATGGAAGAATGTTTTTAGAAGGTGAAAGGATGTCGAGGGGAAGAAGAAAAAAGCATGCATACCTTGATTTCACGGTCATCCTTCCCCTCAATATGGTCCAGGGCATTGTTAAGGTCCACCTCGAAGTAATCGAAGAGCGTCTGCAACTCGTTCGCGGCCCCGTTGCTCTCCACCGTCACATCCTCCACTGTCACCCCAGGGAACTCGATCTGAAGGGAATCCCGAAGTCATGGGTTTTGATTTCTGCTCTGCCATTTAAAAAAATAGATTTTCCGTTCTATTTCCCACCTCCTCGCGGGGGTAGGGTCCGAGGTTGTCCTTGTAGGCCTTGAAGATGTCGTCCAGGTACTTGTGCAACCGGAAGAAGGTTGGGTCGCGGGTTGCAGTCTCGAAGTGTTCCATCACACCTGGTGGCAACTAAAATGGGAATAATTAATATGTTCTAGTCATTTCCAGTCAACAGGCGATGGATAGCTAATTGATAAGTTCTCATTTCCACTGAGGTAAAACCCTCGTGATTCCATGCGATGATGAAACGAACTTTTATACAGTATAGTGATTTGCCAAAATAATATCGTGTGACAGCTCTATTAGAGAAGGTTTTTGGTGGTTTTCGCCTTTTGGGATACCTACACCGTAACGTCCATCAGGGTCGCCGATACGAGCGAGGAAGACGTGGAAGAGGTTGTGGATGGACCCGTAGAATGCCAGGTTGGGGGTGTTCTCGTTCGCCTCTACCATGTTCCCCAAGATATCGATTCCCTCTGATGAGTTCAGGCTGACTGGTCCATTGGGCTAGGTGGAATAATAACAAAGTTACAAGCACAGTTTTGGATTAGTAAGACCTATCAACGAGTCCTCTTTAAAATGGATGCTGAAAGCAGAGTCACAATGAGACCGTAGGGGAATAGGCTTGACTAACGAGTACAAAGGCGGGAGAACGAGGTTTAGCATGGAAAGTTGCGGTGGAGGTCAGTAATGAGGCAAGTTGTGGGAGTTATGGCGGGGTTAGATGTTAGTGACGGTCGTGATTTCATTGGCCACCTTTATCATCCGTAGCCAAAGCCGCGAACTTGGCGAAGATTCAAATAACTGATAGCTCTTGGACAATATTTCCTGGAAAACATTTCGATCCGGGCGTTGTGCATTAGTTTTTCATGAGTTTTTCTCTATTTATTGTTGAACTATAAAAGAATTACAGTTCAGTCAGAACTAAGAGGGTAGCAAATGAATGTCTTCTTTGTTAATGAAAATAGGAAGAAGAGATGAGTGAACCTACTCCGTATGCCTTGAGTTTGTCAACGGCATTTCTGATCCTGCTCTCGTATCGGGTCATCTGGTCTCGCGTCATGAACGGGAGGTCCAGGAAGTGCATGTCGTCTGGTCGAGATGGGAATTCCCCTTCCTCGTAGTAGGACATGTGCGGAGCAAATCCTTCCTGTTCGATGCAAGGACTTTTTATAATATCGGAGGGTATCAACTGATACGATGCTCTATGAACGAACTATCCATGCATATTGCTAATTGATAGATATTATAAACATGTTTTTCTCTTCATTCAAAGTGGACAAGGTGAACTTTCATGATACTTCGGACGTCGACCATCCAATGAGACTGGTCTTGAAATAAGAGAGAAATACACGCGACTTTCAGTCTCGTATTCCTCTCCTTTTTAATTTTAAATTCAGTAGTGACGTATATGAAGCATTTTCAACTAACGTGAATGGTTTTGTCCCAGCCAATGGCTTCAACCCGAGGGAGGTTGTTACTCAGCCTCTCGGCATCAAATCTGGAATGAAATGACCGGAAATGTTCATGAGGTCCAATGGGAATAGGATACATACTTTTTTTTTTCCTGTGGTGATATATGCTTTGCCTACCGAGCATTGAGTTGGTGGTGCATGTAGAAAAAGAGTTCCCCCTTGCGGTCCTTGTGGCCCCATTCGTCCCGCCACCAGAAGGGGAAGTCCGCGTGCCAGTGGTGATGGTGGTTGTTGAGCCCGATGTCCTCGCCGAAGTAGGCCACTCGCTGCTCGAGGTTCTTCAGCGTTCCTGTGAAGGTGGCCTCGATCGTCGCGTCCTCCTGCTGCATTTGTGCTCTATAAGACAGAAACCGCAGTGCGTGAATGGGGGGCAATTCTGCTAGATGGAGGATTGGTTGATATGAACAAGCTTCCGTTCTGCTCCACAAAAATCTTTGCTCCCTGAAGTTATAAATTATGAATATGTGAGAGTGAACGCGAGTTTACGGTCCGTGATAGGCATCGGGACACTCGCTATTCTTTTGTCAAGAGCTGAATGGTACTGGATCTCAGTTCTGACGCTGAATTCAGGTGAATTTACCGGTAGGCCTGTCGGATGGTGGTGGTCGGGAAGAAGAAGTGCGGGTTGATTTCGTAGAGGGGAGGGAGCTGGATCCCCTTCAGATCTTGTCGGGTGAGGACAGCCATGGTGAGGGCGTAGACGAACATTCCTTCGTTTGCCTTAACTCGCGCCCTTGACGCCGTCTTGTAGAAGGTGTCCCAGTCCTTGGCCGCTGCGCAGCAATCATATTTATGTTAAATGTATTTTCGGAGAGCGTATTGCCAATGACCGAGGACAAGTTAAAAGACAGAAAGCGAAAAGAAAAACTAAGATTATAAGTTGACTTCTTGCACTTCAAGAATCGGGCATGATTCTGGACATTTTAGAAGTGTGTTTCATTAAGTTTCCATAAGTTATTTTGGATGTGTTAAGGAAACTTGTTGAACGTACATTTGAGAATCTTGAACAGGAGGATCATCTGCCTTCGGTGCTCGGGATCGAAGAGGGAGAAGTAATGATGTCGGGGAAGAAGCTTTCCAGCCTTCGCCATCTCGATCAACTCCTTCACGCTCTCCTGGTCCTTTTAGACGGGAAAAAAATACAATTTTACTGTGTTATGGGGGATGTGGGTTCGACCCGAAAGAGGTGGATATATTTACGTCGTAGTTGCTGAGGTTTTCGGCGAGCACGTAGGACTCGCCAATCTCTCGTCCCTGCTTGTCTGCATTTTTGTCGTGGATCTTCTCCAGCATGAGGAGGATCTTGTGCTGTCTATCCAGCAAGTCCGCTTGCGTTGCTGGAAACCCCGACCGAGAAGAAGAAAGAAAATGTTAAGCGTTTTTGTTTTCCGGAGCCTACATGACCAGACCGCGATCGATTGTATATCCCACGAAGCCAGTACGTCTCTATAGTTTTTTGGAGAACTTAACCTCTTATTCCCATATCCACGTATGGAGTTTATGGATTACATTGTAATAAAATACAGCAGTAAAAAATAGTCCGAAGATGTGGTTTCTCATCCAAAGTCAATGTAATAACGGGATATTGCTTGTATGTACGGCAGCAGTGAACCGATGAAGATTAAGATCTTCAATGGTGTATACATTTATTTTGTCAGAGCCTGCAGGGTCGAAAGATTCTACCAAGATTCCAAAGGCATTAGTGGAGACTTTTAGTTTCTTTATTTGCCGGAGGAGTCGTAAGTGCCTCTATTTCTCCTCTTTTCGAAATACAACCTTGACAGGAGTCCTAGGAAGTTTCGACAAATATCCAGGTGAAGAGTACTCCTTAACTCAACTCTCATTCCTTTTACACTTAATCGCCCGTCTTTTCAAATGAAAGACCTGGCAGCACATCAATGTGCAACATACTTTTTTTTATTGTTCCATATATTCCATAATTCCATGAGAAAATCGTTACTTATCTTTAAGTGTTCAATTTTATACATGTAGGGCTTATAGCAGGAACTCACAGCCAGAGGAGTGATCATTCTGGAAGATGTTAATACTCCAGGCGTGGGCCAATGTAAGGCCGAGGATGAGGGGGAGAAGGCGGTGCACTAGGGATGCCATAGCCGAGGTGAAGGCGAATCACCGGTCGGATGATCGCCTTGGGAGCGTCAGTGATAAGAGTCACAGTCACGCTTTCCCTCGGCAAAGGTCCTTATTTTTATACTCGATCCAGTGGAACAGAGTGCAAAAGTACTCCCCTCCCATCCTAAGTGCCCACCCCTTGGGTTTCGGGATGGTTACCTGACATGGATCAGGTACCAAGTGCAAGAGGTTCACTTGTTACTCGAACTCCGCCCTCCGACCTTGGCTCCCCAGCCAATGAGGTTTTCTTTCCAGTCTTTTACAGATTTTTTTTTAAATAGGTGGTTCAGTTAAAGTAGGAATCAGGGTCTCAGGATTTTCTGGCTTATCTCCCCCACTACAGAGTAAAGAAAGGTGAATGTGAGGGGTGTCAGGTCGACCCCATTTCGATTCTTCTATGGACCGATTGGGAATGTTAGGATTTCTCTCGTAGGAATGAGCCTTTTGATTGCGGGAGATGCATGGCATTATACAGTATAAACTTTGTTTCCCCAACCGTTGTCATAGAAGATTCTTAAATTACTGCGGCAGTTCTGTGAAGATGCCTCGAATGATCTTGATTTCTACAGATCTGATGTTCATTCAAATGTCGTAAATCGTGTTATTGATGCCGTCCCATTTTGGCGTGTTTGTGTTATATTCAGACTAGAAGGGCTGATGCGGCTCTGCTTCAATTGGATACACCTAAGGAGTCTGTTAGCTTAGAGCTTAGGCCACGATTCACTTCCGCTTTCGGACCGCTTTCTTGTTGATTATGGCCGATGCATTGACTCATTCTTGACAGCAAATCGCCTGATGAGGGATATACGTCCAGATTCGAGGATTCTAGCCATAACATATTTACGGCATATTCATTTCTTCAGCGCAGTTTTTCCCCCTGGAATATGGAATGTTAAATGTGCCTCTGCGAACCTAATTAAATGCTTATATGAAACGCGAATAATTACATGTTCCTTTTTTGATATTGCAAATTCCGTTGAAGTACGTATGACTCAAATTTTCACTTTAGAAGCAAGAACAATATCGTTATCCCCTGACAATATAGTGCGATGAAAACTGAACTCCCCGTTCGATCGATTTTTTTTTGACAGAAATTCGGCGTGAGACCTTCATGGTTTTGCTCGGAAAAAGAGGGGAACGTGATGAGAAAAATAAACATTTCTCCTCTTTCCGTAAACAAGTACACATATTGGAGTGGGACACGAGATAAAACGTGCTTGCTGTGAAGGCTGCGGCACCTCAGATCTCTTGTCAACTTTTCTGAAAGGTGGCCCCAGGAAAATGATTACGTTTCCCCCCCAGGTACTCCATGCATTGTGCTCAGGACAGGAACACTCTACCGAGCTATTTTATTTTCATAAGAATTATGCAGTCTACAAGGCTTTGAATTTATCAGATTTTCGCAAATGGCCCTGACAAGTAAATCCATTTTCGGCATTCGTTCTAGTCTGACTCCATATGCTATCGCCCATTGTGCAGTGTTCGTTGGAGTCACGTGTGTGGCTGTATCAGAATGACGCTGTACTGTTTCTTCAAACTCGAGGAAAATTTTGCTACCTCGAAATGATGTGGCACGTTTCACTCACGCACACACTTATTCTCTCTCGCCCTCTCTCTCTCTCTAGCAGAAGAGCCAGATTTAAGTACGCTATCCATGGGCTCTTCCTGTTGATTACCTCAACCACAAAAAAAACAACGCCTGGTGATGTGGAAAAGGAGTTTGCAATTCCTATATTCGCAGTCCAATCAATTTCCAGTACTTTTCAGTTGTCAAATATGTTGGCGGCCATACTTTCTAAATGGCAAATATTTATTCCCCTCTCAAAAAGTTTTAGACACTGTTTAATGACATATCACGTCAGCCCAGAATATTTTTCTTTTTCCTCATTTATGAACGGCTTTTCTCGTGTGAAGCCGACCTTTCGATGCTGCTTCTTACGTGGACTCAATTGGACTTCTTATTCGAAGTTTGTCAACGGTCCAGATTCATTCGATATGAATTTTAAGAAAGGCTGTTGATCTCATGCTGTTAACGAAGGACTTGGTTAGAAAATACTATTGTTCATTCGGCTACAATGAAAATTTGGTTTGTGGTGTAGTTTATTAGAAACTTAGAATGAATAAGTTTGACAGAACTTTAATGAGGATAATTTTACGTATAGAAACCTCCCATTCAGCGAGTTGAAACTGAGAAAAATAATAGGAGAGGAGGGAGTATGCCGTCCCAAAGGCTGAACGCTTGACAAAAGAAGAAAGGGAAACCCGGCTGGCACTGAGGTTGAATCCCTGCCTCCTAGCTCATAGACGGGCGCTCAGCCGCTGGGTCATGTCGCCAACTACAGAAAGAGGTATAAATGGCAAATGGACGATGTAGCTGACATCAAACCGGTTTCTCTATTGCATAGACTAGGATATAGAGAAATACGCTCTTCGCCGTAGAGCGTAACTAGGTGGATGGGTGGGGAACCAAATCTTTTTTTCTCTTTTTATGTTTAATTATTAGGTAGGAAATTGAACACTTCCCGTCCATTTCTTGCATTTCTCGTACATTGGCAGAATTTGGAATCCCAATTAATTACAGGAAACCTTTAGGATTGTTTCTGCCAGGTCAGGTCGTGTTGCTTGTGGAGTTGAAATTGCACCGCCGTTCGGCACAACTTTATTTCTGCCAACTTGAATTTCTCCCTACGGGATTCATTTGAGTCTTGTCACTCAGCGTCATTCGTGTAGCTTTCGTATCCTATGACTCTCGCTTCCTTATTCCTGAATTACTTTCGAATTAACTTCTGTTCGTCGCCATTTTCATTTCTTCATCCCACAGTCAACATTCTTAGTTACGGTTATTATGTCGGACACGACGGTCGGTAATTTTCTCTTGCTGATCCGAGGTTAATGACCTAATTCATGTCACCCTTGAGTAGCAAAGAAACGGGTTCAATTATCGATGTGTGAATAAATAATGGGAGAGTGAGCAAACACTGCCTCTTAGTAGCTGTCAAGTAAAATTGCAAAATAAATGGGTGAAAATGAGTAGGAAATGACGAGGCATGAATATGAAATGGTTTCCGCGTTGCCGATCCTGTTGCCAACCGAGTTTGTAGTCCATGTTCCCCCTCCTTATTTGTTCGGAGGGCCCTCTCGAAGATGCATCTCGAGTGGGAGAGTAAACACGCCACGGCGAGAGTTCAAGGTTGGCCTTCGTGGCTTTATCGCGGAAAAATATAAAGGGGGAGAACCGTCGTTGTCTCGAGTGTTGTCTGGGTCACTAGCCTTTCGAGTATGACCTCTCGAGTGGGTGACCTTCCAGTTCAGACTCGACCCCAGGCACCCGTCGTCGTTTCCTCGTTTGATAGCGGATGAAAAGGAATTTCAGGAAGTGAAGTTCACTGTATCTTTTTTCGTTTCATCATAAAGCGGATGGGCGTGTCTTTTTCTCCAGCCGCTAGCAGCTGCTAGCGAAAAAGACGCGTTGGCTAGGCACGACCACGTCATTGAATGACGTCACTCTTGGGCAAGTAGCTGGCAGCGGTACATAGCGAAATATGGGAGCGCTGAGCAGCTCAGCCCTAACATGACGTCATAGGATGCTGGAGGCCTCAGCAGAGCTAGCAGAGCCGCTGAGAAAAAAGACACGCCCGATGACTATTTGAAAAGGGTGGAGGGCAAGGGGCGATCTGTGGCGTGTACAGCATCGTATGCGTCGCCGAAATGGTTATGTTTCATGGGAGGGTTAGTGAGAAAGGCGTTGCAGATTCAAAATTACCATCGACATGGAAAATTGACTGTAATAAAGGGATAATACGATGGAAGAGTTGTATTTAGGAAACCCCTCATAGCAGACGATGCGCTCTGATATTTCCCCTATTTCCTTTGTGTATACGAGGGCTGTTCTGAAAGTTTTTAGTTAAAGAAAAAATGCCAATAATTTTATTGAATTCTATTTATTGTTTTCCAAAGTAGTCACCCCCAACACTAATACACTTATTCATTCTTTGAAACCATTTGTAAAAACAAGTTGAAAATGCTTCTTTTGGCAGGTCCTCATACAGGCTCGTGAATTCTGCGACGACTGCATCTGCACGCAAAAATGTCCTTCCCCGCATCTTGTTTTTTTTTTTATTGTAGGAAATAAAAAAGTCGCAAGGGGCTAAAAGTTGGACACCAGATTGGTGTAAAAAGTCCATCGTCCGAGCGGCACTGTGCGCCGGTGCATTGTCGCGCGGTGCGTTGTCGTGATGAAGCAGAATTCCTCGCAAGCCACAAGTGATGAATTTCAATCGCGTCAGCCGCTGTTATAGATGGATGATAAGACTTCGGCTATCTTCGGAAACGTTCTTGAATGGATTGTTCTTTCGCCTGATAATACGAATTTTTCAATTGTACTATTATTTATGACGTAACTAAGAACTTTCAGAACAGCCCTCGTATTGTTTGATTACGAATCAAAAGGGAGAAGGAACCATTTTATTATCGGATGCTGGATCCGATATGAAGATTTTTCCGCTAATGGTCGGTTTTAATCCATAGTTTACAGAGAAGGAAAGCTCATTAGCTTAAAGGTGATTTTATATTGCCTATATGAGAATTAAGCATTTGGGCGTCTGGAGAAAAGAAGTAGAAAATCCATGTGACTGAATGCATGTTTTAATTTTTTATTTTTATCAGGCGAAGATTCCTTGCTGGGGTCTCCTGCGAAGCCAGTCCATGCTCCTAGGGCATTCCCCGTGAGTTCTTTCCCCCTGTGTTTAGTCATTGTTCCTGAATGGAATCTCATAGGGAGGGGTTGTCAGCAGGACAGGGTAGAGTAAAGGGCAGACAATGGGACAGTTTGGTCGATACTCGTCTTCAAGGTCGCAAGGGGTATCACATAATCTGACTTTCATGTGATTGTCCCATTCAATAGAATGATCTAATACCATCCATGAAATTGCGTCTCTTCCCTATCCCCTATTATAAGTAAGTGATCTGGAACTTATTGGATAAAAAACTAGATAGAAATGGTTAAAAATGAGAACGTATGCATGATGCTTATGCTTGAACTCATGCTCGATTTTTAAGACATAGAATAATCGCGTCATGCTCAATGTAATAATTGTCCATGTTTCATTACTCTGTAAATGTAATGAAGTTGAAGTAATTTTTTGCCTTGTGATAGAATATCAAATTGCAATATGGTGGATTATCTTGTTGCGATATTATGCGCATTCCCTGATTCCCTCAATAAATAGCTTTGGAATTTTTATTTCCAGGATTTAGGTGGAGGAGGGAAGGCAGGTCCACGCTGATTCCATCCTCCTGTGATCGATCTCGAGTCTGTCTTCTTTTTTTTTAAATATGTATTGTGGCGTTATGGTGAGACCATGATCGGATTGCGTTGATGGATTTTGTTGAGGAGGCCAGGTGCCATATAGGTATGCTGTTTGAGTTTTATAGTCATGCTTATGGAATAAAGTGTCATGGAACCATAGCTTTACCTTTCCATCATGCTAAATATTATTGTTTGATTGAGGAAATGTGTTCAAATAGGAAATCCAGTTTTATATGTGTACGTCTGTGTTTATTTGCTAAGATAAAACGCCTGGGCCCTGGGTATTTTTCAGACTGTTATGAGAAAAGCAAAGAAGCTGAGCTGGTTTGACGCAATCGTGGATGCGGCATGTCTCCCTTTTTCTCCAATGTCGTGCATGTGAGCCTGAGTGTATGTCACATGGGATTTTTGATGGATCGTCGACCCTTCATAAGTTTTCTTTATCTCTTTGGCCGTGGTTGTTTGCGCTAACAGATATTGATGCTCCAGCACCGTCGCATTGGCTGTTGCCATGCAAGGGGAACCAGATATACAAAGTAAGGGAGATATTGCTGCCAAGCACGAGTAAGTTGGAAATATGCTAGGGTCCCCTTGTAGATCTTGGGAGAGGGGGAAGCGTGTGGATTGTGGGCTCATTCAAATACAGGCGTACGAAGTCCGCTTTTTTTTTTGGGGGGGGGGGGGGGGGGGCACTGGGTTTTGGTTGTTTGCANNTGTGGGGGGGGGGGGGGGGGGGCGAGGGCACTGTGGTTTGGTTGTTTGCATGCTGGAATCACTATCCGCTTGACGATGGTGTTGTAAACACCATCAGACTCAGTCAACCTCTGACTTAAGACCAATTTTCCTGACATTTAAGATTCCAGTCGCATCTTACAGGATCTTCATATGATAATTAGTCCATGGGTCGTTAACCCGTACTAAACTCCCTACATTTCTACCATATTAATATATATTTAATTTCTATTGAATGTCACCATGTTCAGTGTTCCTATTTACAAAGATACATTCGTCAGTCTTTATGCGATTGAAGTCAAATGTAGGAGGGGCATACATTTCATGATGATCCGGACCCTATCTGTGAAAGGTAACCAGCATCTGTTATTTCAACGCCATCTGTGGAATGACCATCCTTATCATTCAGCTTTATAACTGAATTTTAAAACCTGTCATTGTATTGTGCACTGTTAAGGATAACTGTCCGCAGTGCCGTTCAACGATTTTCATACCTATAACGACAATTTCCTGTTTCGGAATGGCTACCATGGAGAGCATAGTGTTAACCAAATTCTCCATGAGCTGAAAAAGGTGAACCTGCATGTGGAAAAACTCCAAGCATGCATGTGGTGGCTTCTTCATAACTCTTGATGCATATAAGGTCGTGGAGTTTTGCTGGACTAAGGACAAATAGTGGAGGCAGTTGGAGTATTGGATGGTGAACCTCTAAAGTAGACCTCTAAAGAAATTACCAGCTGAGATTTTATTTTCGCATGGAGAGGACAATTTCTATGTGTCATTTTCATCTGATGACAAGGCGCCCGATACCATTTTACCTTCCTGCATTCGTGCCAGGTCTAGACTGAGCCCATATCCCTTAAAATTCTCAGTGCCTATAGACAAAAAGGTATATTTAAGAAATGATTAATCTCAATTTCTCCAAGGAGTTCTTCGGCATTGACGTGGTCCTGGAAACATTACCGCCAAATGATACCTTGGCCATAGATTGAGTGAGATGCTTGGCGCTTGTCAGTGGAATATCTGCTAAAACAGGAATATTTAATTTTTGAATGCTGCTTTAGCAATACACTGTATATCATGCGACCTGCCTCTCTTGGATGTTTGGTACCTCTATGGGAAATTTGCCAACCATTCGCCACTTGGGCAGGAGAATATGGGCACCACATGCCTCAATCTGGACGTGATGTTCTTGAAGCATCTAGGTCATGCTGCGCTGTCATATGTCTATCGGCTTGTCAACATCATTATTGAGGCCAAGGAATGCCAGTAATGTACTGATGAGTCTTAAAAAGTCGGCAAAAGTATGAAAGCATGCCGAAGAAATTTTATATTTCGTTTAACCATCCAACGTTTCATTTACGAGTCCATGTATGTAAATATCGCCTAGGAAATGGGAAATTAGAAGTCATTTTGTGTTGCACTGTTTTCCTGTCTTTGTTGATTATGAACTTGATTTCGCGCACATTTGATGTTCTGATCCACCACAGCCCAGATGAATCAATGTGAAACTTAAAAGTTTGCTGATGCAAAGTAGGTTCCCTTTGGCACTTCAAGTATTTAGGATATTTAATTGCACGAGATCAGCAAGTCGAAACTGAATTGAAAGACTGAAAAGAAAAGTGGTCCATCTGCAAAAATTTATTTATTCTGCCTCCCCACAGAAAAAAAAATTCCAGTATCCTTTTCGGAGCCTCTTGCGATGCACTCCGGTCGAAAAATCGGCAAAGACCGACAATGATACATGTACTTACCTGTACCTAATGGTACCTATACAGTACCTCCAGCAAGACCTCCCCTGTGTGTCTTCTTCCCTCTCGAAAACTAATCCAGAACTCCCATATTTTGCTTCACACCTCCAAAAATTGAAATTTGGAAATCGCCCTCGTTCCCCGCAGGTTTCCCCACCATGAAGTCCCTCGCATTTCCCCTCCTGCTCGCCCTCGCCGGTACGTGACGCCTTCCCCCGTATCCGCGACGTCCGCGAACGCGACGTCCGCCAATCGCCTCTTTCCGCAGGGTGCGGGCGCGCCTTGATCTGCTACGAGTGCGCCGGCGTCGAGGACTGCAAATAAAACGTGCGACAGGACCGTCACACGAGTTCGAATGGCATTGCCGTTTCCACTGGCTTTCGAACGGTGAGAAAATATTTATATAATTTTTTAAATAACTTCATTTTTCTGATTTACGCTGATTTTTTTTTAACGGCACCATCGAAAATGGCCATCATCGCGACAAACGGACATTTTCGATTGGTCGGCAATTGATTCATTCAGACAGCGTCAGAATCCCAACGACAGCATCAACCACCTGAGATCCAAGCACAACGCCACTACTTAATTAGCTGATTAATTTCCTAATGAATTAAGCATTCATTCCGTGAGTCACGGAAATCGGGAATCATGGAAATTCCGCATAAGGATGAACCTAGACCGGAACTCACCTGGCTTTACAATTATGGTAATTACTAATCAAAGCCATCGTAATGGCGAAATTGGTTGATCCAGGTAGATCCAAAGTGACGCATTGACCCAACTTGACCCAACTTGCCCCCGATTACTTCATCAACGCAAGCCGACATGCTTCCCCGAGTCGCTTCAGCCCATCCAACGGTGAAAAATGCTGCGGCTCTCAGATATTCCCAGCAAGGCTTTTTAAAAAAAATTATTATATAATATAATTATATTTTATTATTACATTATATTAGTACGTTAAAGCAGAACGAATCAGTTCATCAAAAGGAAAGACTGCGTTCAGAAGGAAGCTGCTGACCGGTTTCACTGTTCGCCCAACAGCACAACTGTTGGCGACAGAAATTGTTACATTTAGCGTGAGATAGGTAGAACTTGTCTGCGATGCCCCCACCCCCCGCCCCATCCAGCTCTTCCTCAGGGTGGAGTTAAAACGAAATTAAGAATTGTTGCTGGATCCGTCCTCTCTCACGAGGAAGGAAGCGAATGAATTCTCTCGAGGACTAGACGCCTTTTGCGGCTGACCCCGCTACCCCCTCTGTGCGCCTGTGCATTGGGTGATGGTCTCTAATAGAGATTTGTTGGGAAATATCGAGTGAATTTAGAGACGGTACCGATAGAGCGGCGCGATGAGAGGATTCGCAAGCAAGACTAACGGAAACGTCGATATTATTTGATGGTGTTATTCGGCACATCAGCCATGGGAAATCCGATCCCTCTCCTATCAGCAGCATAGAATGTTTGAATGTTTGAATGTTTGAACCCGCAGGAGCCCTCAACAGTACCATTTGCGAAGAGTGGAAAAAAGAAGAGTGCTTTTCGACTTCCAATGGGGAGAAGATTTGCTACTGCAAGCGGACCGATTGCACCTCGGCGGCCTTCGCGATGACCTCCACTCGCCTCCCCTTCCTCTTCCTCCTCGCCACCTCCTGAAGGCACCTCCTCTCCCTTTGAGGTCTGAGATGTTCTACTGAATAAACGTTCCACTTCTTGTGGCATTTGGCCTTTCGCGTAATTGTCGGATGTGAAGACGACGTGCTAGCGTCATATCACTATCGATCTGGCCGCGCGAGAATGATATACATTTATTTGAAGCCCTCACATGTAACACGATCGGTTTTGAATTGCGCAGGATGATTTTGGTGCCGTATGTGGCATGAATCTGCCGATCTGTCTCCATTGAACAGTTTTATGCAAGTGTGGGACAGCAGATACTTTGAACTAATGACAGTAAAAGGTCATGGTTAGCCTCACGTTTTTTTGCTTTTAAAATGGCGGAACATTGGAAAGAGAGCAATTTTTGAGGATAAAATGCGTTCAACGAGGCCACTTGCTTCATGAAGGGCAGCCAATCGCAAAGGAAACTTGGACAACGGCCCAGCCAAGTTAGGAACGATGAATGGTTGGGTAGAACTCGTATAACTCTGAAATCGGAAATTTTCGTTTCCATCTGATCCCTCGTCTCTCTTCTGATGTCCTGCTGTCGTCAGAATGCCTCAATTCCAGCTGGCGGAAGACCCTTTTTTTTTTCAAATATTGGAATCGGATCGATCATCCTTGCGTCCGTGGCAAAACGCGAGGGAGTATGCAATCTAAAGACGAGACTGCCTTCTGTAAGCCATTGACCAGGAAATGACAAGGGTTCTTCGGTCTCTAAGCACGACAAAATCCACAAGCAAGGCCTTATTCCTCACGCGTACTGCAGCCGTGCAGGACAGAATAATTCGGCGAAAGCCTCGGTCTGCAATGATACATATTGGCGTTTCGGTCGCAAGATCACATGGGCGTTTAGATAGGATTTTTAAATTCATGTTGCCGTAGAACTTAATCGTATTGTTTGCATTTTTCGACTTGTTTCCGCGGACGACTCATCAGAGTCGCTCGAATTGCCGCCCTTGATCTCAGCCAACTCCGAGCCAATAGCTAACACCCGAGCATTTTAAGGGTCAATTAAGCACTAACAAGTCCATTTTAGTTCTAATAGACCATTGCTTTCTTCATAGATGACAATCCTTTGCGTATATGACAGAATGACGAAAAGGAAAATCCCTTGTAGTCCTTGATATTCCGGAAGCCCATCACTGCGACTTCATAAAACTCAGTTTCAGTTCATTTCTATTGCTCTCATGCAAAGGAGTAGAAAAGGCGAAGAACCTCCATCACCGGGATGACGCCTCCCCCATCACTGGCCTCGCTCAACATTACGCGATGGCCATCCCGTCCTCCCCTCATTGGCATTCGGGACTTTCTCTCTCCTTCTTCGCGCCGTCTCGACCGTTGAAGTTCTCCAGTCGTCACCGCAGATCCGATATGATTTCTTTGCGTGGAGGATGGTGATTTGACGGGACTGACGCGTTGCGCTCGCAGGCGATTCCAGCAACTCCGAATCTCTCGATTTTGTTTTTGGATCTATCCGCACGATTCTGACCATTCTACGATGCGGCGTCCAGAATGGACTTCTCCGTGTCATTTGCGTGTCCAACTCAGGTTATTTATTAGTTGACTTAAGTACACTTAAGTACTTTCGACGCGCTCTCTAATCATTTACTTCATGAGTAACTGTTACTCATAACTGTTACTCATGCAGTTAAAAAAGACACGACTGCGCTCTGGGCGATGAGAAAAATTAAAGGCACTTTGATTTGGTTTTCTTCGCCATTGCTTTACTTCATTTTATCCTTTGACATTTGACGCTTTGAAATTCTCTTCGACATTGAATACAGCCCTTTTCTTGTTACAAAAATGAGTTTCTCTCCAGACCGTCTACAGCTTCTTTGGCAATTCTATAGTCATCGCCTATCTCTCGCGTTCGCTTAAGGATTTTAGATGGAGTAGTTACCATTGAAGCTGGGATCTGCATTCGTGTCCTGCTTCCTGCTTTTATCTGTATTGCTGAAAAGAGCATGATCGAAAAGACCAACATTTCACCAAATTAAATATTTTTTCGATTCTCGAGAGTCCAAATTATTTACATATATTCCTAGTTCTTTTTGTAAATATGTGCCTAACTTCGATTCGATGTTTTTGGATACACACGTATGTAAAGCAATTCTGCAGAATGTTTCTGCACTCATCCTTCGACACATTGCATCAATCAATTGGGATATCGTATCAATCAATCAATTAGAACCGTTTAATTCTCAGATACAGTAGGTTCGGTTGTGAACATCGGAAGATCCGAAGGTAACGAGGGTACCGAGGGTAACCAGGGTAACGAGGATACCGAGGGTAACCAGGGTAACGAGGGAAAGCATTTGCTAGTCGGACCGCATGACAGTCTTATCCACCTCTCATTCCTCTTCCTCCTCTTCCTCCTCATCACCACCCGGAAACCACCTGGTGGCGTCTCCCCTGCATCTACATCGTGTAGATAATCCCAGATAATCTATCATGCTAAATAAACGCGCCGGGATCTGTGACATCCGGGACGACGTCACTGTTTTGCCTCCAAAATCAGTCTAATTAAAATTTCTCCAATGCTTTATGTGCTAGTCAGAAGGTGAAAGGAAGGCGAAAGGAGATGAAGCATGGAAGTTTAAGTCTACTGTAAAGTCATCTGTTACTTCCAAGGCAGAACATATTCCTATACGGATTATGAGGCCAACTCAGAATATAGCCCTTTCCAATGGAATAGGGCTATATTCTGCATTCTCGGAGCACAAATTTGCCAATTAGAGAAAATTTTCATTTTGGGACTTATGTCAAAATTAGGTCCTAAAGCCAATAAGGGGACACCGAGATGCAATCGATTACCGAATTTCGCAAGAAATCGATTATCCAATCCAGCCCTGAGGGCGATTAATGGCGAGTAATCGTCTGAGGCCATCAATCAACCCCATAGAAACTACTTATTGAGCCAAGGACTAAAATATCCCCAAAAGTAATAAATACTGTATAATGAAGGCAATTAGCGACTGCAAACGACGACGCGCCCACTTTCCTTGCAGGATTTGTTCTCATAAACATTTGATGCTGTCAGTCGCAAAAGAAGAAAATGCTACAGATTCATAAAATTTTAAGACACGGAAATGGGCCTCTGCCGCAGCAATCTTCAAGTAGCGATGATCAGCAAAACAACCACAACGAAGAGATGCAAATAAATGGGTAGTTTATACATGAAGAGACGGAACGAGGAAAACCTGAGAAGAAACGGGGAATCGGAAAAAGAGTCGAACCCAAGAAGAGCAAGCAGAAATGAATTAAGCGAAAAGGATGGATGCCATTATCTAACGTCATCCATGCGAGGAATGGAATGGGACGAGAGAACTGACGTGAATTTGAACACTTTTGAACACCTTTGAACAACATATTAACATCATTTCAACGATTGGTTTGTTCGAGACGAGAGCTACTCCCACTTTCGCAATCCACACGCTCGAGAAAAATCAAATATTTATGATGACTCGATTGCTCGCTGAAGGCGCCGGGAAGGTCGTTCTTCCCGCTCATCTCAGAGGTAACTCCGAATCGCCCGCCTTGCAGGCTGCGCTTTTTCTCTCCGTGAACAGGGGATTTCTCGGGTTTTACTCATCGGAGAATTTATTCTTCTGTTTCTCAGGCTTTCTTAGATGCGTTGCTGGGTTCCAGTCGCCTCTTTTAGTGCGGGAGAATAATAACAAAATAATGAGACCTCCACGGAAATCGATCAGTGTCGAGAAAAAATTATCGTTTGCATACGAATCATTTGAATAGCAATGGCCTTAATTCGAAATATGAGACGAATATTTACTCATAGATTGAAATATGGGTTTTGCTCATGGGGCCACTTGCTTTTCCTTTCATTCGTACATTTTTTATTTATTGGAAATTTCACGTTACCGGCCTTTACGGAAAAGAATTGAGTGAATGGGATTGTCAGTCCTGCTAAATAGTGAAAAAGTAGTTGTTGAAGCATGAACATTGTGAAAGTTGATCTTGCTCCGAATAAATTTATCTGGACAATTATTGCATGGGATCTCGCTGGGGGCTCGAGACTCGGGTTTCCGGACTTGAGGTCATGCGGGGTCATGATTTCCGGGTCCAATTCGGAGGGTCACCATTCCAGATATTAATTTGAAATTATTTTTTCTCTCTTTCTCAGAGTCCTTAAAAATGGCGATTTCATGCCTACAAGTCAAGTTTTGACTCAGTGTGCCAGACGTTGCGCTCGTTTTGCTCGTTACCCCAATGATACCGCACTGATACGCCTGAATAGTTCGCCCAGGTCAGAGAGCTTTCCTAGAGAGAGAACCCTTGCAATGGACCGTGAGAAGACCTGCGATTGTCCGGATGATCGGTGATTGGACACTTTTTTTTAAATTCATTTTTCTTGGTTTCAGTCACTCTTTATTCCATGGATCATACATGCATGCGTGATAAGAAAGGGAAAGAACAAGGGTGCTACTTAGGCCTATTAGTGACCGTGGTCATGGTCATGGTCCCCATGGTCGTGGTCATCATGGTCGTGCTTATCAAGGTGATGGATCTTGACGTCGACCCTGTGAATGTTGGAGAAGCTGAGGAAGGTGTCCTCGCACACGATCTTCCGGTCGAAGGGGAAGCCCATGGGCCTGGCGTCCGGGTACTTCTGGCCGAGGATCCCGCAGTAGCTCATGGATCCGCCGTGGTCGTCGTCGCGGATGTCCACACCTTCCACCTGGGAAGGAGGTTGAGGTTAGGGATGCGAAGTCTCACAGCGCGGGGATGAGCTTGAAAATATAGAGCATTAATGAATGTGGGCTCTCCATGATGTCGGCAGCGAAACGTCGGCGGTTTTGAGCTCTACTGCCTGCCGAGAAATTCCTCGTGACCTCATCGATTTCTAGAGTGACATAAATTGGCAGTGGGCTCGTGCTATCCACGGTCCGACAACTCTGAGGCTGCCGTTAATCGATACCCCAAAAGGGTATGGACCTATTTTACTTGGCAGACTAGTCGTTACTTTTTGTTCATTCATTAATGAACATGATAAAGACTAATTTGGTATTATGTAATGCGTGCTTGATGCCTAGAGAAGACTCACTGCATCACGGTCGTGGTCTGTGACCGCCACCCACAATTCGAAGTCCAAACCGTGCTCGTTACCCTTGGGAATGAGAAGCCTGTCGGGCAGACCACAGTGTCGATGGTCCTGTAATATTAGGAGATAAGACAGTCAATAGATTTCAGAATGATTAATATGTGAGAGCGTGAGTCCCGA
>CAJPEV010001493.1:0-20302 GCA_905338385.1 Darwinula stevensoni
CAGGGAACAAGGGTTCCATCTAGTGGGAAATCTTTGTACTGCAACTGCTGGATGGTCAGTTAAAATTTCGTATGGATGGTGTGACGTTAATTTGACATTAACTTGATATCATGTACTTCACGTCAAATGGAGTGACGTCTAGTTTACGTAAAATACACGTACACTTTGGTGACGTAAATATTGGAGCGTAAATTTTGCGTAAAAACATGATGTCATTTTCGTGGCAATAGCAAAAAATTACATTGTTTGCAAAGAATTGATATCCTCTTTACATAAACATGCTGCTTTGGTTGTTTCCTGTACCCTACAAATGCTATTGAGTACTGGTTTCCCGATATAGTATTATGTTTTCTTACCATCCTTTAACTTTTTATTACGCAATCCATGAATATATGATATATATGGAAAGCAGGAAATTATTACATTTTTATATTAATATATGATTCATGGAATCATTAAATTCTGAAGGTAAGCTTGTTATTGCAGCAGTGCACGGGATTGGGGAAGAGTCGAATCCCAGCCCCTCATGTATAATACCTTCTCTATTCTAAATGGTAGAAAACTCCTCTAAAGATGTATTCCTCCTCCCGAGGTCCTGTTACGGGAGGAGGAACTAGTGTGTCATCTTGGTACTTTTGAGTTGTTGGTGATGATGAGTATTTGTGTACCAAAATATGCAAAGGAATGGGAAAGTTACAGTGAATCAATTCACTTCAAAAGTACAAATTAGCTCGTTAAATTCGGATGAATATTACAGGGAAATTAACATAAATCTTACGTAAAATGAATGTAAACATGCTTTTGGGAAAGTAGACGGGGAAATCAATTTTACGTAAAATTTACATAAATTTTATATCACATTAGGTATTCCAGAGGTGACATATCTGCAAACATGTTGAAAGTATCTTGACGATGGTTTGCGTCAAATGGATATAAAATGGACAAGAAAATTACATTCAGTTTACGTAAAACTAACATAAACATGCTGCTTGGGATGCTTATCTCTTAAATTCCGAAACTGGGTCCCCTGTCAGAGAGGACCCAATTTCTGAGGCGACCCAGCTCACTCCACCAATCAAGCCTGTTTTGCTCCGAAGGTTGTCCTCCGGATATCCACAGTGCCTACGTGCATGCCTGGTCATGCGGATCAAAGGCAAAGAAAGGTCGGATGAAGAATTCAATATGGGAATGTTTCCAATGCGGATTTGGATATGGATTAATTTCAGAGACCAAGCTGAGTCGTTTTGTAGTGTTACTCCTGCAGTAACGCAGACAATCTCAAGGATTGAGCGTTATGAAGAATGCATGCACTGTTAGCAATGTATAAATTCAGAGGTATAAATTAATTATAACTTCAAGGATGATGTGAATTCTTATTAATATTTTTCCTACGGGAAGATGCAGCTTCAATGACTTCGGAATCCTTTCATTTTAGCCATGGCCACAGCAGGGTTACCCTTTCATGAAGAATTTCAACCTCTTCACCCTGTAGGCAAATGATGAGGAGGAAGACACCCGATAGAACACGTCGCCCATGAGCATGAATCAAGTTACGAAATTCCAGTGGGAAGAGGACCACGTGTGGAAAAAGAGAAGCAATGGCAACTTTGCTTTTCACTACGAAAGATTCCATTGAAGGACACCCACATCCGGGTCGCACAGAATTAGATTTCCAGCGAGGTTGCCATGCTTGGACACCTCCTATACTTCGCCGCCTTCCTCCCGGCCATTTTTGCCCAAGGTCTGATACTTCTTCCGAGAATTCCGTTCTAAATGATGTGGAAAATTTAGCGGTTTCAGAAAATCGCTATCATATGCATCCAACCAAGTACGACTCTCGTTTTCTTAAGAGACATTCATTGCAGGAACTTGATTTTAGCATCTCCTGAAGCTTTCGCTCAGGAAGAATTAAATACATGATCATTGCATACATTGCAAACATCATTACCCCCGTTTTGGAGACTTGAAGATATTTTGTGTCCTTTCTCCACCCAACAATCATTCCGAACGTGGCTGATCAGGACAGAAGGAATAAGCAGTAGTATACCATAATCATTTGGCTTTCCGGCGTTATTATATGTGATTTTGGTGCTAAGAAAAACAGGTACCCACGTAACCGAATGAGATTCTGTATTTTAGTACTTGGACGAGCCACATTTTTCATGCCCAAAAAGAGTGTATCTTGTTTGGCATCGAATTAATGAGATTCTTCAGCAGTCTGTTCCAGGGTCCCCCATATCCGCGTGAAACTATACACCATTTGAATGTCAATGGTTAAGCTTGAATGTGTCGTCGAAAGTTGAGGATCCTGATATGCCCATTGGTGCACGATCGGATTCATATCTTGACTTAGGAGTACCCAGGGGAAGAATTTAAATGACTCAACTCCAGTCACAACTTGGACGTCCTAGTAATACCTAATCACACTTAAAATACGAAAGGTGAGGTTTGATTCATTCATTTATGGGGGTAGCTAAATTATTATGGCAGGTCTCTGTATATGCAGACCCAATACTAATTGAAAAACTATGTTAATTTGTCTTCTGACGGTACATGCCACATTTCATGAACAGTAATTGTTTTCATAAACCATTAATAGTGTTGACCGGTATAAAAGAACCTGAAATGTTTACTAATTTCAATCATATGTTTGAGTGCATTACAAGAAATACGGCTGTTTGTTGTAATCATGCATCATCCCGAAGAAAAATGATACTCATTGCTTTATGACCATCTCAAGAAATTTAAATCCGGCCAACCACTATGTAAGAATCCAATATTATTTCAGAACAAATTCAATGCTGAGGAGTACGTTACGCGAGTGGAGTTCCACTGCAGCCCTTTTTAATTGCAGCATTCGACAGGGGACTTACAGTTCCATGAAAAATATATTCGTCCTGACATCATCGTGATGCAGTCATCGGTTTGTGCGTTTCCGTGCATGGCAGGAGGATCCCTAGAGACTTTTGATGACTTCGTCAAAGCTTTTCGGGCTGGTCATAGCGTAGCTGCCAAATTCGGCACCAACTTTGGCGAATGTTCCACTTTTCCTGAACCTGTCGTGATTCCTAAATTCTTGTTATAAATGTCTCTATATAACACCTCACATGCGGATATCCATTGTTCAGAAATATGGGAAAGGGAGGCACAAAGCGTTCCACGACCTTCCATCCTCAGAGCCCAAGCTTGGAACTTCATCTTCACGTTCTCTATGGCGGTCGGGAGATCGGGATCGGAGGTGATATTGTTATTGCGGCACAGCCGCTTGTAGGTCAGTTTCACATTCTGGGACGTGTCCCCCTTTTTGATCTCTTGAAGGGTGCTAAGGTCTCGCCTTGCTGCATAGATCCGTCTTTGGAGGAGCCTCTTCAAAGGTGGAATCGAGGAAGGTCCCTTCCCGGATTTCGATGTCGGCTTTTCTGGTCTTTGCCATTTCTGATGGATGGTAATGGCAGCTGTAAAGGCACGGTGGTTCGGCTCAGTCAGATCGCAGTCTACAAAGTCGCAGGAGCTGATGATCTTGCTGATCTCCTCGATGTCTTTGGAGATGGCAAGGCTGAGCTTTAAAGGTCTTAGTCAGGGTCGATCTGTCGGTACCGCAGGTCTTCCAGATGGTCGAGAAAGGCGATTCTTAGTTCTTCAGGGGGCTCTTCTAGCTCTGAAGGAGCCTCACTTGCCCTCGGTGGAACCTGAAGTGGAGTCTCTTCAGATGTTGCCTCCTCGTTTTCGGGTACAATACGTTCTGGTTTGACAGGCTGGGGGATGTTCAGGACTTCCTGTTTGATGTTTTCACGCTCCAGTTCTGAGAACATGTTGTTCCGATCGATATAGAGTCTTTGATTCTCAAGTCGCTGCTCGTTGATATTCAGCTCTGAGTACGATTGATTCCAGAGCACGAGCATTTTCTTTCGGTACGCTCCTGGCGCATCGGATCGTGCATGATAGTAAGCATGCATGATGTCAATGTTCATGGATTTTGTCCATTTCATACGTTTCCTAGCGGGGGCACATTTTCTGTAGCTGAGGAGGGTCGACTGTCAACCCCGGCTCCTGGGACAGAACTGGGAATTTCACCAGTAGCCCTTACTCCCACTTCTGCCTGGTGAGGAACAGGAACGTGAGAGCCTCCGGACGCCAACTTTTCACAGACTGCACCGTCCGGAAGACTTGCCGCCAAAGCGGCCATTTTTTTTATACTGGGCGACGGCCGAGCCAGTATGAACTTTTCTTAGTTGTGGCATCATCATGTTTCCATGAGTGTGAGAACCTGGCAGGTGAAGCGCAAACAGGAACGTGAGAGCCTCCGGACGCCAACTTTTCACAGACTGCACCGTCCGGAAGACTTGCCGCCAAAGCGGCCATTTTTTTTATCCTGGGCGACGGCCGAGCCAGTATGAATTTTTCTTAGTTGTGGCATCATCATGTTTCCATGAGTGTGAGAACCTGGCAGGTGAAGCGCATTGGCCACAGCCACCTGTTGCACTGGGTGCACATGGTGATCCTCTGATCCATGGGGCACCACGGCCGTTGGACTGTCGAGAGTCTCAACCGCCATTTATCGATGAAGTGCCCATCGCATTTCAACACCTTGTGAGTCAAATATCGATCGCATATACAATGTAGTTTTTTTTAGTACATTTATGAAACTGTCATTCTCCCATAGAAAACGGTAGAGCGTTTTTTCTAACCACCTTATACAGGCATATCTACGTGGAGGAATATCTCATTTGAGAGAAAAAAAAAACCTTTCCGATTCCATTTGGATTGGTGTGGAAATTCCTCAGGGGAAATTCCACTTGTGTTGATTCGACCGAGTGTGAAATGTTCACACAAAACCCTTGCATGTTCTGCACGAAGTTTTTAAAAAGGCCATTTGTGTATATCGTGACCAAATGTGAACACGTCTCATTTCATTATCTTCCTGAATTTTGATCTTATTTCATCGACATATAACTGTATGTAGTAATCATACATCATGCTGAAGAGAAATTATTATTGAATAATTACTAATAATTGCTGAATGAAACTTTAAAATAGATCTTAAGAGATCTGAAAAGAAATGGCTGAAATAGAGCACAAATATTGTGCTCTATTTGTACATCTTGTTACAGTATATGAATGTTACATGTATGAATAATAAATGCGTGCCTAGCAAGAACGTTTTGGTATACTGATCACACACATGACCACATCTTAGAATTGGACCATTTTAATCGAATGCAGGCAAATGTTAAGAATGGTAACGCCCATTTGCTAATCTTCCCCTTTTCTCTTTTTATCACAACCCATCTCTGTCTAAGTCTTTTCAAAATGTCTCGGGTAATGTGGGATGTGGAAGAAGGTAGATGCAATTTGGTGGAAAGTTATGTGCCTCCCTTTCGCATATTTCTGAACAATGGATATCCTCGTGGGAGGTGTTATAAGAGACATTTATAACAAGAATTTAGGACTCACGACGGGTTTAGGAACAATGGCGTCGAAATTGGCAGCTATGCTATGACCAGCCCGAAGAGCTGCAACGAAGTCATCAAACGTCTCCAGGGATCCTCCTGCCATGCACAGAAGCGCGCAATCCGATGACTATATCATGATGATGTCAGGACGAATATAATTTTCATAGGACTATATGTCCACTGTCGAATGCTGCATTTAAGAAGTGTTCCTGTGGATCCCACTCGCGTAACGAACTCCTCTGCATTGAATTTGTTCTGAAATACTATTGGATTCTTACATAATGGTTGGCCGGATTTAAATTTCTTGAGATGATCATAAAGCAATGAGTATCATTTTTCTTCGGGAGGATGCATGATTACAACAGACAGCCGTATTTCTTGTAATGCACTGAAGCATATGATTGAAATTAGTAAACATTTCAGATTTTTTTATACCGGTCAACACTATTAATCGTTTATGAAAACAATTACAGTTAATGAAACATGCTATCGTCGGAAGACCAATTAACATAGTTTTTCAATTAGTATTATGTCTGCATATACGGAACCCTGCCATTATAATTTAACTACCCCCATGAATGTATGTATCAAACCTCATCTTTCGTATTTTAAGTGTAATTAGGTATTAATAGGACGTCCAAGTTGTAACTGGAGCTAAGCCATCTAAATTCTTCCTCTGGGAACTCCTAAGTCAAGATATGAATCCGTTCAAGCACCAGTGGGCATTTCTAGTTCCTCAACTTTCGACGACACATTCAAGCCTGACCATTGACATTAAATTAGTGTATAATCTCACGCGGATATGCGGGACCCTGGAACAGATTGCTGAAGAATCTCATTAATTCGATGCCAAACAATATACACTCTTTTTGGGCATGAAAAATGTGGCTCGCCCTAGTACTAAAATAAAGAACTCATTCGATTAAGTGGGTACTGGTTTTTTTTTTAGCACCAAACTCACATATAATAACACCAGAATGAGAAACTATTCGTGCTACTGTATATTCATTTTATCGTGATCAGCCACGTACGGAATGATTGTTGGGTGGAGCATTGACACAAAATGTCTTTCAGTCTCCAAAACCAGGGGTGATGCAAGCAATGATTATATATCTTACTAGCGAGTTTGTTTGCCCGAAGGGCAAACAAACTCGCTATGGTCGCGCCTTCGGCGCTCCCTTACCTTGGATAGTGATTAATTCAGTCATTTTTTGCGAAATGGGAAACACGTATTTAAAATACGTCCCCATTGAAATGCGTGATATATGGGGTCGAATGTCTTGATTTTTTTCATCAAAAACATTACCTCTATGATTCTGTGTGCCTTACTTGAAATTTTTCCTTGTGTCCCTTTTTGTAAGGGTGGAGAATACATTTTGAAAAAAACTCACTCCAATAATCTACGCTAAGGAGACATATTTCAAAATTATAATTTTTCCTTTACTCAGCCATCAAACAGGTACTTCTGAGGGAAGTTTAAATTTCCTGTCTCTGTTTCGTTGGATCAAAAAAAATCAGGAAAATGAGACTGAAAAAATTGCACTAATGGGTGTTAAAGAATTTTTNAAAAGGTACATGTGTACCAATTTTCAGATTTCTACCCCTTCTAGAACATCGTTAGAATTAGCGTCAGTCAGTCACGATCGTCTATATATATTAGATTCTTCCAGAGAGAAAGCTTCAGGAGATGCTATAGACAAGTTCCTGCAATGAATGTCTCTTAAGAAAGCAAGAGTCATACTTGGTTGGATACATATGATTGCGAGTTTCAGAAACTGACTCAATTCTCCAAATAATTTAGAACGGAATTTTCGGAAGAAGTATCAGACCTTGGGCAAGAATGGCCGGGAGGAAGGCGGCGAGGTAGAGTAGGTGTCCAAACATGGCAACTTCGTAGAAAATCAAATTCTGTGCGAACCGGATGTGGGTGTCCTTCTATGCAATCTTTCGTAGTGAAAAGCAAAGTTGCCATGGCTTCTCTTTTCCCACATGTGGTCTTCTTCCCACTGGAATTTCGTCACTTGATTCATGCTCATGGGCGACGTGTTCTATCGGGTGTCTTCCTCCTCATCATTTCCTTACAGGGTGAGGAGGTTAAAACTCTTTACGAATGGGCAACCGTGGTGTGGCCATGGCTAAAATGAAAGGATTCCGATGTCATTGAAGTTGAATCTTCCCGTAGGAAAGATATTCATAAGAATTCACATCATCCTTGAAGGTTTGATTAATTTATACCTCTGAATTTATACATTACCAGCAATGAATGAATTCATCGTAAGGCTGAATCGGTACCCTTGAGATTGTCTGCGTTACTGCAGAGTAAAACTACAGAACGACTCAGCTTGGTCTCTGAAATTAATTCAAATCCAAATCTGCACTGAAAACAATTCCATGAATAATACTTCATCCGGGGTACATTTGCCTTTGATCCTTACATCCGCATGACCAGGCATGCCCGTAGACACTGTGAATATCCCAAGGAAAACCTTCGGAGCTTGACAGGATTGATTGGTGAATGAGCTGGGTCCCCTCCGAAACTGGGTCCCCTCTGATAGGGGACCTAGTTTCGGAATTTAAGAGATAAGCATTTTTCTTTTCAGGTTCGTACAGTGGTCACGCAATTGACATATGAGATAGAAACCTATGCATTATGAACATTTGTATGATATCGGGCATGGACGGAGAGACCTTCCATCTAGCATGTTCGCAAAAAATGAAGTTCCAACCATATCTGAGTGATGATCCCGCCACTTAACATGTCTCGTTTCACTAGATGCTACTGGATGGTAATGTTTCCTGCTGCACTCGAAATATACTCGTGTACAAACTAAAAGAAGAAAGAGGAAATAAGTAATACATGTGTTGAGAGAGGGAACCGAGCTCAAGGAGACGCCGTGCGATTATTGCGCAATGGAGGGAGTGGGGAAGGTTTAGCTAATCACTCCAGTCCAGGGGCCGTCGTTGGGTTCAGGGACCTAGAAATGCGTTTCTTGTGCAGGAATTGGGAACATTGGATGTTGGCTGAATAGCTTGAGTGGGAAAAGAGGGAAGGCGATGTAAGGGATTATCATTTCTTCTATCCTAAATTTCCTATCATACGCAATGAGAATATAAATAATTAAATGATAGATACTAAAATACATTCAGTAAGAGAATTAAGCATCATATAGTGTCCAAAAACTTAATATATAATCGCGATGAATTCAGTTTTCAGATATGTTTTACCTGCAAAATAGGAAATGGTGCTGCAAGTTCCACGGTATTGTAGCAGAAAAATTTATTACAGGAATATAATATAATGTACATCCCCATTACATCCTCCAGATGCTCTGCATCCCTCTACCTCCTCCATTTGCTGAATATTGGCCATGAACAGCCGTTTATGGACTGTATTTTTTGGGTGTCCAAATGAATATTCTAATCAATTCTCTATCTGATCAATTCATCATTCTGATCAATCAATTCTTTCTCGAGATCAGGTTGCATTATTTTCTCCTTTGGGATCCAGCGGAAAATGCTTTGGCACCTGAAAACGCACTGTTCGAGTTATTGTGTCCCAGCTGTGATCAATTCCAGTTCGAGGAGAATCGAGGAAAATGGCTTTTAAAGATCGAACATTGATAAGCGAAGCAATTGTTTCCCCTTTACTCCGAACGTGACGGAAACCGCTCGTCAATTCAGGACGAAATTCGTCCTCAAGCACGCAAATTAATGGCCCACATCAACTGGAATTTTGCAGCCTTTCCCCCACGGGAAGCCCTCTGACATTCGAACGGGCAATTCGACACGGTGCAGGCATAATTCCGGATGCCAATGCATTTTGATGCCCCGCAGAATAAGAATTACATTCACGAAGAATACCAGATGCAAATAAATGCGAAAATCCTTCTACGGGTATATAATTGTCTCGTCTCTTCAATGTTGAAACCCGCAAATCGATCAAACCCAGTGTTGAGAAGTAATTAACGCTCCTAAGGAAGCAAGACTTGACTTGCCCTATACTTTCCATACATAGTCATTCCCATGCAGACATTAAAGACGGTAATTCGTATTGTATTTGTCCTACAGTATGAAGTATCCCAGTTGGAAGTGGTATCATACGATTCTGGCCCGCAGAACGGAGTGCCGTAGTGAAGCTCGAAATTGCGACATTACTGTGCCTCGTAAGACTTTTTGACGTAGGTCTATATCACTTTCAATGAACTCGTGAGACCCTCGTTCGCGAACCTAATGAGGCTCTCATTAAGTTTTCCCAGCAGGTCAGGACCTTGAAAGCAAACGGCGTTCCATGAAAAACAGCTTAGATGAATGGGTGCAGCAACGAATCAGTCGGATTTTATTAGACTCTACGCTTCGCCGAAGATCATGATCCCTGCACCAAGGGCGCATTCCAAGACGGCTTCGCCGAAGTCGTTGCCCCACGTGCCGCTCTCGTCGGCCCGCCAATAGCCTGGGTAGGCGAGGGCGTTGTTGCTCGTGTCGACGGTCGCCGCGAAGGTCTCGTAGGCCACGCCGCTGTTGGGGTCGCTGTGGACTCCGAAGCCGGATCCGAACATCCTCTCTTCGGGGGCTGCAACGAACATGAAAATCACATTTTACGCTGTAAAAATTAAAGATCCGGCATAGATCGGTGTTTGGTGTCGCTGTGAAACGCGGATGGAGCCATTTTCGGGGAATGAAGCAGGCAGCGAGTCGAGCTACCAAGATCTCAGGATTTCTTTAACGTAATAAAATAAAAAAGAAAATACTGTTAAGTGTATTCTATGCAATTAATGAGGAATTTTGCACAATCACTCATTTGAGTAATTACGAAAAATCAGGCGAAGATAGTTGGAACGGTCATAGGTAGCACAAAAACCGAATCGAACCTCATTCTAAATGAATGCAGGGATTCCGAGAGCATCTTATGCGTCATGAATTCGAAAAGTTCTCATCGAATTGCTTTGGTAGTTATCTGGAAGTTATTAAAAATGGTTACTTCAGTGCCCAAGAATCTCTTAAAGCATATGATATCCTGAAATATGTCCAAACAATTATTTTTGGTATTATATGGCTTGACATTTGGTATGGACGTCATCCAATGTCAGTCCTTTCTGTAATATTTGTGCTCTTGGTCAATAAGAGATGGAAGTGAATAGATATCAATTTGGAGGAATTCCACTCGCAGTTTAAGCTGGCCCAATTTTACCTCCAACTTGAGCGTTCTGAAGGATGAAGCTTACCGCGAAAGTTCTTCACGGCGATGAGGGACAGGAGCCTCTTCACTAGGTTTTTCTTAGTGTTACATTTACACTGCAGAAATTCATGTTTGGGGCTGTCAATGCTTCAGAAGTTAACGCATCCAGATCGAAACAGAGACGCTGCGTTTCTTTCCTCCGGGTATGCACCAAAATGCATGCGGGTGGAACACACAAGAAAAAAAAGGTTACTCACTGCCAAAGCCGAGAATCGTGACGTATCGGAAGTACGCGCCGGCCGTGAGACCGGTGAGGTCGAGTTCGCCTGTCGGGTCCTCGCATTGACTGAAGTCGATCTCGGCCGTGAGTTTCGATCCGCTCAGTTGGGCTTCCATCACCGATGCGTAGGTCGTCAGCTCCACGCTATAATAATGCATGAGGGACAGGTCATCTGGCTAGGACGAGGAGACTCTGTGAGACTCACCGATTATATGCAGGGGCGGTGAAGGTGACCCCGTCACCGATGTCACACGTGAATGCTGATACATCTGGCACGTCGCCCGGATCGACGGGGTTGAACGCGGTGGCCAAGACCTGCAACACGCCGTCCTCTCCCAAGAGGAATTCTTGGATGACGACGTCTCCGGCTTCTATGGGAAATGAGATGGACGAGTGAGGTGCAGAAAAGACGGAAATAACTTTTAGATAGAACACGGTGCGAATATGATTCTTATTACGGTTAGCGATAGATTGCGAGAAGTGGATTCCTGGCGTTTCTCCGCCTACATCATCTGCCCAAGCGAGGATAATGGCTCCAGCGACCTGAGCATGGAAAGAAAAAAATTCCAATCTCAGGTTTTGTAAAGGACTTTTTCCTACGATGTCGACCAATCTCTCGTAACCGTGTATTCCTTCAAATATGGAAGGATTTGAGGAAACGAGCACAAACTACAAATGATCTGCGGAAGTAATCAACACGATTGTCTCGGTGCGATAGGTAACCGATGCCATTATTTAAATGTCTGTGGGAGCGATGCAAAATGCTTCTCTTCCCTAACTTTCATGTCCGCATGTGAAACGCTTCCTTTGGGAGACGTTTGTTATTTTTCCAAACCTTTTCAGTTTGTCGACTGGTACAAAAGTCGGATGGGAAACCCAAAATCGATTCGTCGTCCCGGCACAATGTCGATTATCACTACATTGAACGCGTATAAAAAAGAAAAAAATCCCGAACTCTCAGGTTGTCGACATTTGAAAGCGCACCGGGCTTTCCTGTTCGTGGCTTTCTGAATTAATCAGAAACTAATGACGTAAAAGTCCTCCAGGAACACAGCATTTTTCAGTATGCGATGATCCCAAGAGGCATTTAACAGTTCATAAAGTGCAGTCTTTTGGAACACATTGGATTCCTGCAGTAAGGATTCTCAAGATGGAGGACCACCTCCCAATACCATAAAATGAAAGGAGTGTTGAAAATTCAAAGAGCATTTCTGGACACTATCTGGAATAAGTGACATGTTTCAAAAACACCATGTTTTTTGCGTTTCATTGTATTTTTTTAGCGTTTCGTAGTGAACATTCTCTTTGCAATGTAGGCAACGTACTCAGTTATCGTCCGCTGATTTTCATCGATAGGCAGGCAAGCTTGCCTGCTGGACTCGAATGAATATCAAAATAAGGAAGGCGTTGTAACTGCCCTCAGAGGAAGCTCGAAAGAATGGATGAGCGAGGAATCACCATGAGTCCGTCTGGAAAAGTGCCGGAGCACGAGGAGACATCCACCGAGGCCTGAAGGTCCTTCCCCTCCATGAAGGCAGCCTCCACTTCGTCGTATGACCCTAAGGTGTCGATTGTGTCCTCTGCAAGATGGAAAGACAACGAATGCTAGGTCGAACATCAGGCTTCTATCGGAACGAGACCGATTGAATCGTATTTGAACCTCTCTCCGACTGAAATCCGCGATTGAAACTGACATTATTCATCTTCCTTTCCTCAATAGTCATTCATACGTAGAAAGATGATAATTTCCAGGAGAGAAAGGTAGCAGAGCGTGGAGTGATACCCCAGGGCATCGGACATTTACCTGAAGAATAGTAAACGTTGACGTTATCCCCGAGGACGCACTGAAATCCTTCAGGATAGGGATATTCATCCTCCCAGGTCAAGCTATTGTATTCATGGGCAGTAATATGTGTGGATCCATCCTGAGAAATGGTTGCCCTGATCACCAAGTATACCGTCTCTCCCTCATTTGCGCTGAGGGACAAGCCAGGCCATTCCAAGATGAGCACCTCGTCTCCACCTGCGTCTGCACCCGAAGCAGCCATTGCAATTCTTCAGCCATTTTCAGGAATGAAGTGGCTTGACGAGAGATTTCGAACCTGAGAGGACGTAGTACTGATAGTAGGTCGATCCGGACTCGGCGAGTGTAACCTCGGGAGGCAGGGAATGCTCGCAGTCGGTGATTACCGCAGTCAATACCAATTGACGTCCTTCAGTCAGTGCTGTCATCAGGTCGTCGTATGAAGTCACAGGGGTACTGCAAAAAGCAGAAGCTCAACCTCAGATATGATTAGGGTTCCGAAGTACGTTGTTGGTTTCAGAGAAGAGGAAATTAATTTCCTAGGGCAAACTGCAGCGTATTTTTTATTCATGAAATTGAAGTCATGTACTTCACATCAGGTGATGTCATGTCTAGTTCAAAAGGAAATACAATCACTATTGCGATGTAAATTGAGGAATGTAAATTTTGTATGAAGGTGATATCTCTTGCATGACAATCGCAAGAAATTGACATTGCTTGCAAAAAAATGTATATATTGTTCGTATAAGCGTATCATCAGAGACCTGCCTAGAGTTCTAAGCGGGCCGTGGACAAGCCAGATGAGACAAACGCGATTCGCGGCTCGGAGCAGCGGTCTCGGTCGACGATCGAGCTCCGAGTCGAGAAAGTCGACCCGTGCAGGACTCTAACAGAAAGGTATTTGGACGCATGACGGCAGCATCCGCGGTGGCCTCTTTTACGTTTGGATAATAAGTAATGCCTCCAGGTGAAAAGCTTTCGATCGACAACATAACGTATTAAAATCTGTGAATCAATCGTGGAGGAGTTTCTCGTCGTGCCACGTTGACAGATTAGCCTCTTTACAGAATCCCCTTAAGCGAATTTCTTCCGTATTGCAGATTGGTTCCACCAGGGATGAGAGAAGTCGGGACAAATACGATAAGTTGGATGGCAAGCTCTCGTGTTTGTCATGAAAAATATAACGAAAGGAACTCACTCCGGCTGATGGTTGTCCTTCTCGACGAAGGTGGCTCCTGTGCCGAGCGTGCAAAACGCGGTAAAACTGTCCTGTACGAGGCCGGTCTCCGTTGCCACCTGGTAGGCGTTGAACCCGGAAATCCCGGAGGGCGTCACGTACGAGAAGACGATCACGAACGCCCCGTCAGCTGAGGTGGCAAAGGACCCAGCTGATTTTGCCTCCACGTGGCGGAGGGGCGAGAGGGAGGTCTGAATTCGGACTCACGCGTCATGAAGTTGTGCATCCCAGTGATCGCAAGGCCCGTCTCGGGCGTGTCCACGTATTGCCACTCGTCGTAGTGCAAGGACGCCAGCTGCCAAAGAAATTCTTACGTTCTACTTTTTTTTTTCAGAACCAAACAACGGTACTTCAATTACTAGTACTTCGAATCCAGAGACATCTAGGGATATTCCAGGATTCTAAGCATCTCTTCGAACTTCGTGCTTGACATGGAAATGAAATAGGGTTCGGCTTTTCCTTCTCGGAGTGGATATCGTGGCAAAAAGGAAAATAAGAAAAAAAGAAGAAGAAAAAGGGTCGTGTGCGACTCACGATGGGTTCGGGCACGGACGAGTCTTCGCACTGGGTGGTGTCGAAGTTGCCGGTGACGAGGTGGCCGGCCCGCAGCGACGCGACTACGTCGTCGAAGGTCTCCAGCGGTCCTCCTGGAAGGCATCGCGAACCGGTTGATGATTTTTTAAAATTATTATTGGTAATGCTCGTCGGGTGCTTTCTTGAGGAATGCACATTCTCAGGTTGGGATTCTTCGAAAATAATTGTCTTAAATTGAAGTTGTGGAAGAAAAAAAGTTGAGCAATGCCGGATCTGGTCCGCTTCCTTAATTTTGGTTCACCGAAAAAAACAATACCATTAATCGTGGTAATTCTATAACGCGATTTGGAGTTATTTAATATATATTTATGATAAAAGTATGTGAAACCGTTTTCCCTTTAAAGAATTCATTTGATTACCTTGGACCAGGATGGCCGGGAGGAAGGCGGAGAGGCCGAGGAGGCAGAGGAGGTGTCGGAGCATGGCGACCTGGAGAGTGGGATCCGCTTCGAGGGCGACCTGGGTCCGGGCGTCTCGCGACGGGCGCTTTTATGGGGGACGGGGAGGGCGCGGCCGGGTGGTTTCTTGCGTGTCTCTTCCCATCGGAAAACGTGGCGGGTGGTGGTGGCTCCACGTCGGCGGTTTGTGGTGCGTTTTTGGTATTTTCTGGGGAAAAAGGAAGAAAAAAATGTGATAAGCGGAGATGCTACGGGTGTTCAGCAGACGATATGATAAATGAGAGAACATGCTGGAAATGAGGTTTGAGCGAGAATCATGAAAGATCGTGAAGGACAAGAAACGAAGATATTTGGGGATTTTCGCAGGAGAGCCTTTGGATGGCCAATTAAAAAATGGCAAAAGTGAAACAGGGAATTTGCAAAATAAAAAAACGATTCCATTAACCCACGAGTGAGAATAAACTGAAAATCTGATAAGTTGCGAGCAGTCGTCATATTTTAGCTGATGATTAGCAAACTTCAACCGACTTTCAGCACTTTATTTTTTTTTGTGCTGAGAAGACGTTGTTCCGCTGAATAGGTGAGAAGGCCTCACCTTTTCCACGATTCTTCATCCGAGATGCGACATGATGTTTCTTTCCTTCGAGAGAGAGCGTCTCCTTAAGTTCGACATGCGATCCGCGACTTTTGCATCTTTCGTTCGTTCGTTTGTTTTGTTTTGTTTGTTTGTTTGTTTGTTTTTTTAATCCGGGAAAGGACAGATGCCCAGGTTATTCCATTCCGCTGTTTCTAATTGCGGATGATCGCGTGGAGCATTTTTGGTCAAGGTCTTGCGTGGTGGGAAATGGAAGACGAGGTTTCTGACTGAGCCATCCTCAGACAATGACATCCTCTGAATGGAGGTCACCCGGAGGTCGAAGAAATGAATGGAGTACTGACGCCCGGGGTACGCTCCGCGAACGCCTCGAATATCGGAGACCTTTAAGGGCAAAGTCGGCCGGAGATCGTCACCGGGCCACGGCGAGTGGTCTGGCACATGCCCCATGCACGGCACATACTGGCACATGCCCCATGGCCGAAAGGGTGCAACCAGCAAATCACGCACTGACTTTCTTCCCTTACCATGGCGATTTTCACGAAATTTACTCTTTGCAGATATCTTTCCAGCAGGTTTTTATTATACGTTGTACCGAAACCTGCTATGAGCAATAAACTAAATAATAATAGAAATAAATGAATAAAATAAAGGAGTTGGTTATTGAGGTCGAACGTGCCGGAATCGTGAGAGCAAAGAAACGAGTTCAAGTTTAAAAATCTCAATTTCAACTTGCTCTTCTTCATTGTGTGTCTGTGCAGAAAATGAGGATTTCTCGAAAGACTTGCAAAAAAAAAATTAATTTGACCCAAGTAAGGGCATGAGCGCTGATGTAAGAAAATGTTTTATAAATTTTTTATACATATTTTTAATATCTTATACAAAGGAAATTTTTCATTAAATTGGACAGGAGGGGGTGGTCCCATCATTCCAGAGCGACATTCTCCGGTATAAGCGACATTCTTCGGCTTATTTATAAGTAACTAGAATATTCACCTAGAGAAACGTATGATGCTATTTATTGATAAATACTGATGCAAAAATTTAAAATGATATATTATGAGATACCAATTCCACAGCAAGAAGGCAAAGCCGGCGCTGGCCCCTGCCCCCCCCCTGCCCCCCCCCCCCTTGCCCCCCTTTTTCGATACATGGCATCGTTTTAAATTATCATGAATTTCTCTCGGCTGGAGTTTCAATGACGTTTCGGAGAGGAAAGAGTCGTTGATGAAGGTCGCGGTGGCTTTTTTTTTGCCGGATCCTGGATCACATCGCACATTCGTACTCTGGGATCCCAGAGAGACGCGTGGGTGATATGGTATGAGATATAATATATGAGTGATGTGGGACTTGTTTCTCTGGAGAGGAAGTTCGCAAATGTGATGAGGCTTCCCATAATGTTTCCCCATGAGATTGTCATTACACATTATTTCCTGAGCTTCTTCTGGAAGGATTTAGTTTCAATTGATTATTTACACGTTAAGTTACCAATATATATTTATTTTTAACATTTTTTTTTCAAGACAGGACATGCGGCGGACCCGAGCGACAACGGACGGATTACGGTAGAGAAAGAGGAACGGGTGCCTTGTTTGGCACAGGGATCATACCCGAATCATTGTCCCTCGATGGAATACCCTTTTGAGTTTCGGTGCTTCGGTTATGGTGGCATTGAGGTAGCTCAGGGCTGAATCCATTTTAATGGTTACTGCGTCCTTATCTCCCAGACGTGGGACGCGGATGCGTGTTGTCTCACGCTGCGTGCGAAAGTGGACACACTTTCGCACCTGTCTGCGGATGTCTGCCTCCCGGGTCTGCCTCCAGACCCTGACGGACAGATCCTATAGGAATCCTATGAGATTTTTTAAACACAAAAATATTGTAGGATTCTTATGGGAATCCTATAGGAATTCTATAGGAATTCTATGAGATTTTTTAAACACAAAAATATTGTAGGATTCTTATGGGAATCCTATAGGAATTTTATAGGAATCCTATGAGATTTTTTAAACACAAAAATATTGTAGGATTCTTATGGGAATCCTATAGGAATTCTATAGGAATCTTATGAGATATTTATGCTTCCATAATTGTATGGTATCCTATTGGATTTTCTGTAAGGGGAACCAGGACCGCTGGGCCTGAGGTTACCAAGTATTTATCTTATAGAGAAATTCCCGAGTAATGAAAAGTTCGGTAAGCGTCTAGAAACGAGGTACACAAACTATTTCCGTGCATGAAAAGTCGCAAACATTCCTTTTGCAAATTTTACACAAGAAGTACATATTATCATGCCAACTTCCTAGGTATAATCTCATCCAGAGAAGTTTTCTCCTCATTTTGAACCGAATTCCTCGGTAAAGTCACGGGAATGTCACTAAATGTCTTTGGGTGAATACTTCAGCATAAAACTTAATTTGTTCTTTTTTAAAATTTTTTCTGGACCAAGGTTACACCGGAGATGTCACATATTGCGCCATACCGCAGTCAGCCTCTCAACGGCGGCCCCGCAGTGAAATTGGCTTAACGGGTGCGGCATAATGAATGGCGGGAATTCCGTCAGTTCCCATTTTTCGTTGCAGCGTTTCTTTCTCAGATCATGTAAGGTGAAGACCTCTCAAACATTGCAATTTCCAAATGCGAAAATGGAGACGAACCAGCGAAAATCTTCCGCGATTCGAACGGCGCCCAGCGACCTCCCTGGATGTTCACACGCGGCTCGATCGTCCGACAGCGAACTCGAGAGATCGGCGCGAGCCGTTCGGGAGAAAAAAAGGGAACGATTTTTCTCAAAAAAGAGAGTAAAATCACTAACTCCATCTCAGTCTGGGAAATGAGCGAATATGCTCCATCACCAAGGAGTAAAATTGATCTACTCCTGAGGAAAAACGCTCCCCTCAGAAAGAGATTGAGATGTCATCCAAATACGTAAATCATTATAGGTTCCTCTATGAATATATAATGATATATTCTCCCCAGGACTCTATGAATACGTCTTGAATGCGTGGATAACAAATGATGATGTGTCCGTGTTTATTGTTTCCTATAATGAGACTAGGCGAGACATGTGTCGAGATACTAAACAAACCTGCGAGGGACGATTCCAGGGAAAGAGGGAAGGGTACTTTAGTGTACTGTGCGAAAAGCGAGACCCTTACCGCCATCTAGTGACCAGTCGAATAACTTCAAGGTGTTCACTTCAATGCGGGCGATGAGCGAGCAATTGGTGAATAATAAAAGAGTAAATTTTAACTAGCTCACATAGTGCTCACTTTTTGCTCCCTAAACGCTCGGAATTTTCTAAGAGTGTAATGCTCAATAATGATCTTCACCTTCGGTTTTACAAGAGGACTTTCGAAACGGATAATTTCCGGAAAGAAGACGCCATGCGACTGCGTTTCTTTTCCATGTTATTCCGCGATGGGCGTCCTCTTTTCCGACGAGAAGGGTGGCATCAAGCGGGAACTGGCGGTGGTGGTCTTGCTCGGGGGGCCGGGTTGAAGGGTGGCATGACGCTGCGGGGTGGGGTGTGAGGGGGTCAGGCGATAGGTGGGTGGCGCGGGGAGGCATCTTCAATCAAGGCTATGTGATGTGCCACTGATTTCGACCCCAATGGCAAATGCAAATAATGTGGGAAAGGGAAGCAGAAAAAATTTCATTCTTTAAAGGTGCTCATATGTTCGTTTAGAACCTGCTGTCCTCATCGTTGCACGTCTTCATCGACGAAAAAAAGTTTCTTTCCTCTGAGAGAGAGCGTCTCATGAAGTGCGACATGGGATCCGTGACTCTAGAGTCCTTGATGAAAATCGTGGTTGTTTCTTTTTTTTTTTGCCCTATCCTGTATCGCATCGCACTTTCGTACTCTGGGACCCTCGCGAGGTGAATAAGAACCCCCGAGAACACGTGTGATACTGTATGACTGACACGAGACATGTTTCTCTGGAGAGGAAGTTCGCAATGTGATGAGGCTTCCCATAGTGTTTCCCCATGAGATTGGCATAGCACATTATTTCCTGAATTTCTTCCGCAAAGATTTAGTTTCAATTGATTACTTACACATTAAGTTACAAATATATATATATATATTTTTTTTTTTTTTCAAGAAAGGACACGCAGCGGACGCAAGCGATAACGGACGGATTACGGTAGAAACAGAGGAAACGGGGTGCCTCTTTGGCACAGGCACCACAAGCCAAATCCTCGATAGAATACCCTTCTGATCTTCTGTGCCTCATATGATGGCGTTGAGGTGACTCAGGGCTGAATCCATTTTTAGGGTGTACTGCATTTTTATTTCCCAGACGTGGGACGCGGATGCGTGTTGTCTCACGCTGCGCAGGCACTACCTGCGAAAATGAGTGTGTCGCTTGTCTGGCTCCCAGGCTTTATTCCAGGCCCTTACGAAACTATCCTTTACGATCTTATGAGAATTTTTAAACATAAAAATCGATTAGGATCCTATTGGATTTTCCGTAAGTGGAACCAGGACCGCTCGGCCAGGTGACTGAGGTTACCTTGTTTTTATCTTATTGAGAAATTCCCGAGATATGAGAAGTTCAATAAGCGTCTGGAAACGAGGTGCGCAAGCTATTTCTGTGCATAAAAAGTTGCAAATATTCCTCATTTACAAACATTGTCATATCACTTCCTAGATTTAATTTCATCCGGAGAAATTTTCTCCACATTTTGAACCGAATTACTCGGTAAAGTCACGGGAATGTCACTAAATGTCTTTGGGTGAATACATCAGCATAAAACTTACGAA
>CAJPEV010001493.1:20511-56413 GCA_905338385.1 Darwinula stevensoni
CCCCCCCCCTTTCACTCTAGGAAAGGAGCGAATTTACTCCATCACCAAGAAGTAAAATTGCTCTCCTCCTCTGTGAGTAAAAACGCTCCCTTCAGAAAGTGATAGGGATGTCATGCAAATCAGAAAATTCTCACATATATTTTTTGTCGCTTTCGTTCTCGCATAGGCGTTGACCTACCTCTGACTGTACTGATTACAGTACACGTCAGAGGTTGGATCCCCTCTTATAGGCTCTGTGGAGTATCCGGGATATCAGTCCCTTATTACCTCATTTCATTGAGGTCTGATTGAATGAGTTCGAAATCTGCGTGGAGTCTCTGCTCTGGAGTCGCCATTAACTACCCTGTGGATGGCCGCCTCGTGTTCTTCCAATGTTTTTTAATCTGCGATCATATTTCGCTTCCAAATAGCCCCGCAAAAAATGTCAGAGTTACTATTTGAAAAATCACACCTTCAGGGGAGGAAGAAATGACTTAATTAATCAATGACTTTTCGTAAACCTTGTTCAATACAGGTACAGGGTTCAGCGAGTAGTCAACATTGTATGGTTTCTTTCTCCCCCCCTGCTCGAATGCGACAATGTTCTATTGATGAGCACGACACCGATGAGGAATGGATGAAACAATGTATTAATCAGATTTTATTTGCCTCTCATGCCACCGAGGGTGCATTCCAAAACAGCGTCGCCAAAGTCGTTGCCCCATTCACCATTCTCATTAAACCGCCAGTAGCCTGGGTAGACGAGGGCATTGTTGCATGTATCGACAGTCGCTCCGAAAGTTTCGTAAGCTACGCTGCTGTTGGGATTACTGTGCACTCCAAATCCGGATCCAAAGATCCTCTCTTCGAGGGCTGAAAGGAAGAAGGGATGAAGAAAATTACATTACACGTTTTCCTTGACGTTATCAGAACGGAGGCCTGTAGAAATATTCAGACGCCAATATTCCTTCAATATTTGAGCTACCTGCCATTACGGGTTACTGTTACATTGCGGGACACTGTTACATCTTACTGTAACATTTGCACAGAAAAATTCTATGTTGGGGATCACCTTTGCTCAGGACTCACCATACCCTAATGAAAGCGGAGAGTCTACTTCTCCTTCAGGTGAAGAAAAAAATATTGGTTACTCACTGCCGACACCAAGAACTGTAACATCTTGGAAGTATGCGCCCGCCGTGACACTGCTGAGGTCGAGTTGGCCTGTTGGGTCCACGCATTCACTCAAGTCGATCTGGGCCGACAGCTTCGATCCACTCAATTGGGCATCCAATACCGATTCGTAACCCGTCAGCTCCACTCTAAAATGATGGATGCGGTCATCCATTGTGCACGCAAGTCGTCTTCCTCATATCACAAGGATTTCCCAGATTCACCGATTAAAGGAAGGTGCTGAGAAGATAACCCCTTCACCAATGACACACGCAAACTCAGTGACATCTGGAACGTCACCCGGATCGACAGGGTTGAACGCGGTGGTCAAAACCTCTAATATGCCGTCCTCGCCCAAGATGAACACTTGGACGACAATATCCCCAGCAACTGTGAAAGATAAGAAGTAAGGTGCAGGAAAGGCGAAAATGAAAACAAAGCAATAAAATGAACTCGTGGAGAGAATAGAATTCTAATCACAGTCAGCGATGGATTGTGAGAAGTGGATTCCTGGCATATCTCCACCCTCTTCATCAACCCAAGCGAGCACCTTGGCTCCCGCAGCCTGAACACGGAAAGGGAATATTCAAATCTCTGGTTTTGAGAAGGATTTCATTGCTTAGCGAATAGGGCGATGTCACAATAATTCTTTGAAGTATGGTATGATCTAAAGAAATTAGTGCGAACTGCGCATTAATTGTGGGAAAGAGAGATTCTGCACGGATTTTTCGGCATCATGCGCAAGCGACGCTTCAATTTTACTTTTTGGAGATGCGTTGCAATTTACATTAATTTTCTTTCATATGTGAAAAGCTTTCTTTGTATCGTTTAAAGCGCTAGCGATATTCCCAAATCTGAGGCCGGTCGAGTGCAAAGCCTAACGTTTACCGGGGTGAAGTTCACCATATATTGCATTCTATGACACATCCCCATGCAGAACTCATTTGAAACAAACTCCAAAATTGCATTTCGTGAGTGGGAAAAGTGTGAATCGCATTTGCGCTTTGAAAGGAATTGCCTCTGGCGACTGCTTAGGAGAGGAGAAAAACCTCGACCTTTCAAGATAAGTGTAGCGCATTTAAAGACATCTTCCCTTGCAATCATCGTCCTCTGATAAATAGGCAAAGGAATAATGTTGAATAATAGTGTCCAGCGCCAATAATAGCGTCTCCCCTCGTTAAGGCTGAGGGACAAGCGAAGCCATTCCAATACGACCGTCTCTCCTCCAGCCCCGTCGACATCCGGAGCAGCCGTCGCAAAGATCCAGCCATCATCAGGAATGAAGTGACATCGCGCGAAAATTCGAACCTGAGAGGACGTAGTACTGGATGTAAGTTGGTCCTCCCTTGTCGAGTATCATCTCGGGCGGCAGGGGATTTCCACAGTTGGTGCCTATTCCAGTGGTCGTCAATTGATGTCCTTCCATCAAAGACTTCGGCAGGTCGTTGTAAGATGTCACCGATGTAATGAAGGCGAGAGAAGCTCAACCGCTGCTACGATATGAGGCCGGAATAAATTCGTAGGATTCAAAAGTGAGCAAATGAATTTTCGAGAGCAAGTTCATTTCTCCGCTTAAAATGAACTCTGCTTCCACATAATCACTCCATGTATGAGTGAATATCTGATGCAAGCGGTTGATTCGTATTTCTTATATTTACTTTTTTACATATACCTTTCCATTAGTTAAATATCAGAACCGCATGGCAGTCTCCCTCAGACTGAATTCTCCCTATTGGAGTTGATAGTACAGTATAGATAGTACTCAGTATTACAAATTCACTTCAGTCGGAAAGGGAGAGGGGAACAAATAAAAGAAGCTAGTAACCCATCTCGACAAACTAGCTCCCGAGTTCGCCATCAAAAGGAACTCCGGCTGATGGCTGCCTTTTCTCGAAGAAGGTGGCTCCGGTGCCAAGCGTGCAAAGCGCATAAAAGCTGGCCTGTATGAGGCCGGTTTCTGTTGCCACCTGGTAGGAAACGAACCCGGCGTTTCCATCCGCATCCAGGAACGAGTAGGCCAAGACGAACGCTCCATCGGATGATGTCGAGGCATACAGACTGAGTGATTTCCTCCATTAAGAAGTGCAGTCGGGTGAAAAGATGAAGTTCAACTTACGGGCCATGAAGATCTGCATTCCGGTGATGGTTGGAACTTGTAGCTCCACTTCGAAGTATGTCCACAGATCATAATTCTTAGACGCCAACTGCCCGGCACAGCAATATCAGAATCAAATTGAAAATGTGGAAATTTTAATCCTGAAGAAGGCATGAATATTCAGGTGGGAAATTCAATCGCCCGAACTCGAAGAATGAGAACGGTGACAGTTTTAGAAGTTTCATACTTTCTAAATGAAGAAATTAGCTCCCGGCAGTGAGTTTCATTGGGATCCTGCTATGCGAAGAGGCCTTCTGGAAATTCAGCTTTTGATTCTAAAGTCTAAAAGAATGGATCTATCGATGAAAGATTTTATGGATTATTCAAATATTTCTAGCTCTCTCCGAACGTTCCGAAGAGACGGATTTATATAAGTAGGTCATTTCCTAGACCGGCTCTGTTACAGTTTCACCCGTTAACGGGAGAATCGAAACGCCCAGCCGGTATGAAAGGATAGACGAGTCGAGACACAGGATCGTTGCCAAGCACCAGGTTGGGCAGTCATGCACTTTCGTGTCTCGAAAAGAAGAATATTCCACCTACTTCAAGTCTATGTTGGCTATGTATTTGAAGAAAGCAATGGCCGTCGACATCCTTGATTTGTTTTTGTTTTTTTTTATGTTTAAAAGAAACAAAAAGGATCTGTACCTGCGTTTGAATACGTGATCAATCCATCCTTGTATTCGACTTCTGTAGGCTTCCTACCTTCTACGAATGCTTGATCGGTTCTCTTAAAACTTATCTTGTGCGATTTCTCATCCCACGTTTTTCCGGACCCTCTTGTAAATCCTTTGTTGTTGCAACCCATCATTTTCCTTGCAAAAGGCAAAAACCATTTCCTTCATACTTAATTCTTGGCCTCAACGTTCTCCAATCCACTGTAGTCGACTACAATGGATACGTTGGATATCGCCCAGGCGCGCGCCTTTCCGGTTAGGATGATTCCTCCGTAGGAAAGCAAGGGCCCCATGTTAAAGGTGGTACGAATTCACTTACAAAACACTGTATCATGCACACAGTTCCGATCGTGTTCAAGCGGCAAAGGCAGTTGGGGAGTTGAGAGCTGCCGCTCAAAATTCTCAGGAACCAACACGTACCCGTGTGCGAGCTGCAACTGCTCCCAGCCCTTGAAATGCTCTCACGATGAGGAGAGTGCGACGATCGGTGTTTGCGAAGAACGCGGTACGACAAAAAGTGCGTGCGACGTTCTGTCCACGACGAACTGTCCACGATCGTATTGGCCGCGACGAAATTTGTCGCGATTGGTCAAAATTGGTCACGAGAATCTCCCATAAAAGGCAATGCAACTATTTTAGAGCATGAGGGGATTTATGGGTCTAGTTTGTCACGGTAAGAGAGTAAAAGCGACCACAAGAGAGGGGATATTGACCCTTGACCTCTACTTACAGCCCCGCGGGGAGATGTCGCTAGTGAACCCCAGTGTTTGTGGATATTGGATGTACAGAGAATTAAATTCTAAACATCTATCACAGAGTAAAATTAAACATAGTAGCCCTTTAATAAGCCTAAGCCATAAGAGAGCCAAATAGTGTCCATATTCCAGTTGCGCGCTTGGAAGGGTCTCAGGGCATCACAAAGTACGACGCTATCCTAGGTTGAATTTCAGAATCCATAAAAGGAAGCGCCATGATTGTTAATGTTAAGAGGTATTCTCAAATAGGGCATTTGGCATAAAACGCTATGGCGTCTCGAGAGAGAGAAAGCGGAGAGAGGATTAGCCGTCCGCGATGCGACGTCTAAAAGATGAAGAAAGTGAGGAAAGGGCAGAAGTTCGACGAGAAACAGATTCAGCTCCCAAGGAGGCCCCAGGAGGAGAGATGCCCCCCAGGCGACTCAAGTCAGATGGGAAGACTATAGAGCTCGCATGAAGGCGTTTGCACAGGAAGAAGCGCTCGAGGCTGCTTTAGCTAGGAGGCATCAGGATGCCATAAATATATAAGAGGTGGGCACGACAAAAGGGCACAGCAAGTACCTCCTTAAAAATGTCATCCTTATTGGTCAGTTTTTCTTCCTTTGGCGGCTGCGATGGATTCGTTCAAATTTCATATCTGCATTACGTGTCGCGATATTAATCTTGCTGATGGATGGATCAGCTTTGCAAAAATTATCACCATTTACGAAGGTTCCAATAAAACTTTGTCAAAACTTTTAGGGCCGAAAATCATACGATTCCGCTTGCAGTACAGGATGAACTGACGAATTTGACACTAATTGAAGAATTTCTTATTTCAAAAATTACATTCCAAAGGATCTGACGGAGGAAACGCGTTTCGGGGTGAACGAGGTAGAAAATAGGAATATAACCATGGAACTGCTCATAAGGAAGAACGATTTACTAATCAACCTTCATACCCGCATTATGTTTCAAACGTGGCGCGCCAACGTCGACCTGCAACTCCCTGTTGACCGAGACAAATTTGTGGAATATACTAGCCTCCAAGAGAAACCTTAGAAAGTCATTTATGGCTCGCCCGCGTTTTAGGAATTATGATTGCAGTATATCTGGCCATTCCTTAACAAGTCTAAAACGCCTGTACTTGTCAACCTGTGCACATGCCACGTCAGGAATTTGCCTATTTACGTTTTCTCCATGCCACAAGTAAAGTCCAGATTTCCGTCGATAAACGTTAGGTTAATTCTACTGCCTTCATACCGCCTTCGAAAACCATCAGTGACAAGCCAAGGCTGACGCTGCAACAAAGGTATGTGGAGAATTAAATGTTCAAAGAAGGTGTAACGCAACAGGGGTTACTCCCTTTTGGACCTTCTTGGCACAAACTGGCAGAACACCTGACCTTGATGACTTAGCGACACTAAGCGTCAAGTCCTCGATTTTCGGTGCCACATCCATTCTTCTCTTTTCGGGAACTTTGGTCAGCTTACTTCCGTGTCGGACACACCGCTCAACGTTGCTGGTGAGAATGATTTCCTTTCCGACGGACAAAGAGGCGAACATCTACCTTTGCCTTTCAAAAGGCGTTTGTGCTTGACGAAGTCATGAGACAAAGAGAAGGCGACCAGGAAAGGTTCAGAGATTGTCTCACGCTGATTCGAAATGGAGCATCGAGAGAGAACTACGAATTACTCTGCACACAAGTCAGAGGATGAAGAACTTTTCTCAAATGCGTTGACACGATAGAAGAAAAGGTTTTTGAAAGCAAAATCAACGCGTCTCGCCACCAACAGGGAACCCGTTGCTACCCGAGTGGTACTTTACTGTGCTTTTCGAAAGCCTCTTAAAGATGTTGTTCGATGTGCGTGTTTAGGTTAATATTTGTTCATTGCAGTGTCGTGCTTCGATGCAGACTTGATCAGTCCATAGAACGACGCATTGCATCGTTTCGATTGTGGAGATTTCAATGAACTTTTTTTTGGCATCAGGGGCACCACGATCCATTGCCGAGCTGAGGCGCCACTTGAAATGACAGGTCAAATGATCTTTGATATAAGACATTGGCGCGCAAGTGTCGCAAGTGTTTTGGATCTGGGATTTTACTAAATTATTTTTATCCAGCTATGTTGGTACCACGCCTCATTCGCATGATCAGGTTCTAAGATTATTTACAGGTCATGTGACGCTTGGGGAATTTTTTTTAATGTGACAGCGATCGACTCTGAAGATCATGGTGACTCGTTCCAAGACAACAGAGGGATTCGTTTCTTCCTGTTTACAGCAGGTTTACTGCCACTAGTTTCACTGACCATGTACTTTTTCTTTCAAATAATTCCACAAAAATAAACTAAATGGGGTGAACTAAGGAATAGATACCGGCCATTCGATGGCTCCCTCCCTAATCACCTATTTGATTGTACCAACAGAGAACCTTGGAATGTGACATTCTCCACATATATAATCAATTGTTTACCTCATCAAAGAATGTAAGAGTAGTCTTTACAAAAAAATCAAACATGTAAAGAAGAAAAATAAGTTATCACGGACCTTTGAAAAGCCTAGATTAGCATGGATTTAGGGCAGTGTCTAGCATATAGTCAAGGCCATAAAGCTTCCATTTTCATCCAGCTCGGATGCAGTAATGTTATACTCAAAGGCTCGAAGCTTTTGTGATGGATGGATGCAGTAATCAATTAATCAGATTTTATTTGCCTTTCATGCCTCCCCGAAGATCTTAAGACCTTCACCGAGGGTGCATTCCAAAACAGCGTCGCCAAAGTCGTTGCCCCATTCACCATTCTCATTAAGCCGCCAGTAGCCTGGGTAGACGAGGACATTGTTGCTTGTATCAATAGTCGCTCCGAAGGTTTCGTAAGCCGCCACACTGATGGGATCAGTGTGTAAACCGAATGCGGATCCAAAGATCCTCTCTTCCGGGACTGAAAATAAGAAATGATGAAGGAAATTACATTTATATTTTCCTTGACGTATCAATGCCGAGGCCTGTCGAAATATTCAGATCTAAATAAATTTTCTGTAATACCTGTGATGCATGCCTTCATGGGTCTTTGATAGATGAATATATTGGGAGAGTTCAACTGCAAGTTTCAGTCGAACCGTTTTTAACTCCAATATGAATCATTTAAAAGAAAATGCCGTATTGAGAGATTCACCACGCTGATAAGGAACCTAAGAGGATCATCAATGTGAATGTTAATAATCACCTATAGCTTAGAACCCACCATACCATAAAGAAAACTGAGCGCTACTTTTTTTCATATGTATTAGCACAATTATAGTACTGGAAAACGGATGGAATACGGAAGAAAGTAGAGGAAACTCACTGCCAATGCCAAGTACTGTAACATCTTGGAAGTATGCGCCCGCCGTGAGACCGGTGAGGTCGAGTTCGCCTGTCGGGTCCACGCATTGACTGAAGACGATCTCGGCCGACAGCTTCGATCCACTCAGTTGGCCATCCACCACCGATGCGTAGCTCGTCAACTCCACGCTGCAATTACGGTATGCGGCCATGCACTGCAGCACACGTCATCATCCTCAGATGACGAGACTTTGCAAGACTCACCGATTATAGGCAGGAGCAGTGAAGGTGACCCCTACACCGATGTCACACGCAAACGCGTCTACATCTGGGACGTCTCCTGGATCGACTGGATTGAACGCAGTGGCCACAATCTGCAGCGTACCGTCCTCGCCCAAGAGGAACTCTTGTATGACTACATCCCCAGCGACTATGAAAAATGTGGTCGAGGAGTGAGGAGAAAAGGCGAAAGTAACAAAAGAAGTTGTACTTATGTCATGAAAAGAATTTCACTCACGGTTAGCAATGGATTGTGAGAAGTGAATTCCAGGCATATCTCCATCCTCGTCATCAACCCAAGCCAGCACCTTGGCTCCAGCAGCCTGAACATGGAAAGGGAATATTCCAATCTCAGGGTTCATGAAGGATTTTATTGTACAGTATCTAGGGCACTGTGGCAATCAATCATTACCTGAAATATGGAATCATATGAAGAAATGTCCGCGAATAGAGCATTTAAGCGGGCAAGAGAGTCTACAAAAGTTTCTCGGTGTGATGAACATCTAATTATTTTTTTTTACATTCTGGAGGCTCCAAGAGTAATCTAGTACCCTATCTGGAACAAATATTGCATTTTTAAGTATTAGGCTTAATTAAATGCATTCTGATTTCCACTGCGGAAATATTTGGTAAATGTAGGCAACGTATCAAGTCGTTGTTCCCTGATGATAGGAAGATATGTCAGACAGGACTCGAAGACAGATTCAACTAGGGTGGAGTAATAAGTGCCCTCAGGCGAACTTATAAAGAATGCTTCAACGGGGAATTACCAGGACTCCTTCTGGAATTGTGCCGGTGCACGAGGTGACATCCACCGTGGCCTGAAGATCCTTCCCCTCCATGAAGGCAGCCTCCACTTCAGCGTAAGATCCAAACGTTTCGATTGCGTCACCTACAAAATGCAAAACCGAAGAATGATTCATCATCCATCATTGAGCATTAGGCATGCATTGGGACAAAAATGACTGAATCGTATTTGAACGCCCTCCTCCTCAACCGAAGCAAACAGGTAAAATAGTGAGCCTTGCTCTCCTTCTATCTCGGTTAACGGATACTAGCTCGGACATTTCCATTTCCTCCTCCTGTGGCCGCTAGTGATAGGGCAGGCCTTCCGTGTGACAGACCGGTAATTAATGAATGTCTTAGCTTTAACAGTACTAGAGATGTTGAGTTGTCCCTCACTACCGCAATGATTTCTGTGATTTCCCTTTTTCGTGTAAGGGGACTGCATTTACAGCAGGGCTTCATAGAAATTGGCAAGACTACCACTAATCCCATTTTCGTCGTACACAGAGAGACTCAGAGCCACAGAGAATTATCAGTCCAAAAACTACCCTCATTGCCTTGTTACATTACCTTTCGAGGCTGCCGGGGTAGTATGCCACGCAAAGATAGCATAGAGAAATAGTTACTTAACCCTGCCCCCCTCTCACGAGGGTCTCCAGATGCCATGGGAAAAGAGATAATCAAGAATTAAATTGCCATTAAGATCGACGAGTCAAACTATGAATCCAAGGTGATTTATTAAAGAAGGAAGAAGAGTGACAGGAGACGTTAGACTCTAAGAGTTGAAGGGTCCTCGTCAGAGGCACGGTTAAAACCTTCAGTGTATGTGGTTACTTTTTGAAAATCCATCATGGACGATGGCGAATGAGAAGCAATAGAAAGAATACAGAAGACAAACTGTGGATTACTCTACTCACAGCTTAACTAGAACTCACCACCGTCACTGATATACGCACGATTGACTGCGAAATGTTCAAATGTATGTTACTGAAATCAGGCAGTGGAAAGTATGTATGCCTGGGGTAAGTGGGACACCATTTTTTTTTAATAGTAATAATTTCATTTGTTATAGGTGCCACAACTATGAATGAGATTGAACAAATAAAGTCACCATCCACTTCACAATCTTACTGCTAAATAAAAACATTTAAGATTTATAATATCAGACATTTATAAAATTGGTCAGGGTTCCCACTTGCCCCAATACTTGGGGGCAAGTTGGTCCTCCCTCATAAATACTTACATAGACGTGACTTACTTGAACTTTAAGGTGATGAAAGCATATCGATAGGTCTTGAGTGCTTCATATAAATATTTGTTTTTCTCTAAAAGTTATTTGTAAAAGGGCAGAAGTTGATGTGTGCAACCGGTCAACGATTTGCAGGTATTTGATAACAGAGCAACCTTTGGAATCTTTCCCATTCCATGACATTATCCATGCCCCAATCACATCAGCGTCATCAAGACGTGCCAGAAGGTATTTTCTTTTCCAAATGTAAAAGAAAATGTCGGAAACATCCACAGGCAATGTCAAGTATATGAAAACATTATTCAACAACAAACTCTGGAATAGGTTTCCTCCGATTGCAGATTCTTATCTTTGAATGCCCATCTCTTAAATCGACATGCGATATAAACAGCATCGGCTCTTTTATCCTTCACAATTTATGAGTAAAATGCAGATGGTTTCCAGGACAGGGAAGGATGCATATTGCGGAGTGATACACAAAGTCGCAAAGTAATGGTAGCGTACCTGAGGCATAATATATGTTGACGTTTTCCCCGAGGTTGCACTGGAATCCTTCCGGATAAGGATATTCATCCACCCAAGTCAGCGTATTGAAGGCATTGGCAGTGATAAATGTGGATCCACTCTGAGAAACGATGACCCTGGTCAACAAGTAAACCGTCTCACCCTCATTTTCGCTGAGGGACAAGGTGGGCCATTCCAATATGAGCACCTCCCCTCCAGACCCGTCTACAGTCGAAGCAGCCGTAACAATCCTTCAGCCATCATGCTGAATGACGTGGGTATATGACAACAATATGACAACATGAACCTGAGACGACGTAGTACTGATAGTAATTTGATCCACCCTCAGCGGTTACGACTTCGGGTGGCAGAGAATGTTCACAGTCAGTTGCTACTGCAGTGATCATCAATTGACGTCCCTCCGTCAATGCCGTCATCAGATCGTCGTACGATGTCACTGGTGTACTTAAAAAGGGAAAAGAGACTTTCAATCTCTCCTATGAAGAGATTTTCTTAATAAATTAATGGGATTCGAGATTGGGATAAATGCTTAACCTAGACCAAGCTCATCTCTCCAAATTAAATATTATTCCTCATAATTACTTTTATTTACGATTGAAACTCTTTGGCTGAAAAAATAGGAAGGAGGTAAATTTTTTTTAAGTGTGGGCAAAACATGAAACAATCTACTTTCCCAAACTCTCACAAAATCCAATAACAGCTTCGAAGAAAGTTGATGTCTGTAAGAGGTGTATTCTCATGATCGTACTCCCTATATTTTCTTTTTCTTACATATGCCTTCACAATCAGAACCACGCGGTTACCTTCCTAAAGTGGAATTTTCCCAATTGATGTTGACTGCACCAAATATTGCGGATTCGTTTGAATCAGAAAGTGGGAGTGGAGTAAATACAAGTAGTTGATTACCCATCTCGACAAAACAACTCCCATGTTTGACAAGCAAAGTAACTCACTCTGGTTGATGGCTGCCCTCGACAAAGGTGGCTCCTGTGCCAAGTGTACAAAACGCATAAAAGTTGGCCTGTATGAGGCCGGTTACTGTTTCCACCTGGTAGGCATCGAACCCGGCGTTTCCATCCGCATCCACGAACGAGAAGGCCAAAATGAACGCTCCATCAGCTAATATATCGAAGCATCCCAGCTGCGTGATTTCCTCCATAGAGAAGTGCAGTCAAGTGACAATACGATCTTCAACTTACGGGTCATGAAGCTCTGGATTGCTGAGACTGAACGAACCACCAGATCTACTTCCGTGTATTGCCACATGTCGAAATGCAAAGACGCCAACTGCCCCCAAAAATAAATATCAGAATGAATTATATTTTTTTCAGCCTAGCAATTATGACTAAGTGAAGCAATACCAGGGCAAAGTAAAAAAGCCCTACATTTACTCCTAAAGAAGTCGTGACAATTCAGGTGATAAATTCGATTGCCTCAGCTCGAAGAACGAGAGTGGGATTGATTTAAAGCATTTTAAGAATCAAAAGGATGAAAACAGCATATAGAGTAAAAGAAGTTACTTTTCGATGCCAATTCTGATTGAAAACACCCATGGGCAATAGGCAATTCCCTGCATCTGAACTCAGAAACACTGCAGCAAGACCAAAATAGGAAATCCAAATTATTGCAAATAGCTTGCAGAAAAGGGGTAACGTTTAAGGAAGCTAAAAAGAGAAATACAGCGAACGATCCCATTCTATCAAAATTGTCAGGCAACCTACTTCATCACGGGGATGAGTCCGCAAGTCTGACTGAACAAACCCAATCCAGAATTGTTTCTCCTGTCAGGTCCTGCTATGGCTGCATATCTAAGTGGTAGTCTATACCAAATATCCTGATGCATGTATCCAATCCAGGCTTAAGTATATGTTTCAGTACAACAGTTTGACGATTAATTATCGATTCCTGATCTTTGTACGAAAATAGCCCATCATATGTCTCTTTGAAAGTCTCATATTTATTAATTTTGTTAAATTTCGTAATCATTTTTCATCTCTTGGGAACGTTCTTAGGAGACCGATTTCTACATGCGGGTCACTTGCTAGAGAGTCTATTACTGTTTTATATCTGAACGTAAGGAATGTTAATGTTAGTATTATGATTGGAAATGTCCTCGCAAAAACAAAAGCAAATATCCCTCTTTCTGAGAGATGTTCATTTCCAAATAGCAGAAGAACCAGGTATTGTTTCTAATTCATCCCGTATCCGACAAGGCAATTAGCGTGGAAATATTATCACTTTGCGAAATGAATCTCAGATTCTACAATATCGGGAACTCATGACTGTTAAAATATAGGGGCTAAGTTAGAGTCCTCTACGTTTCAGTTCGAAAAGGAAATGCGTCTTTCCGGTGTCGACATAAGAAGGTCCACATTTTCAGGAGGATATATACTGTACATTATACTGTACATTAGTACGACTTTTCCGACTCGAAAGAGAAGATCGTTCTCTCAAAGGTCCAATGTTGGATTCAGGATTCTTCGGCAAAAGGAAGGCAAATGAAATTGCGCCAGTAGTTAGGAACTAGCACTTCCTATATGAGAAATGAATTTTTTTTAGAGTATGATGGAAAATTAGGGTTTATACGTCCGTGTGAAAATTTTCTGAAATCGAAACGGAAAATGTAGTGAATTGTAATAGTGTGCAGGACAAGTTTCGGGAAGGGTGTTCCATGGTAAGGGAGGCTGTAGAGGTAAAAAATCATGGGTCCTCCTTCCCCATACCATCCATAATTACTCCACAAGTCAGGACAAAGTCTTAATGCGTTACATGGCATAAGGGCACTGGTGCAACTAGTGTTTCAATTCCAAGGACACTTACCCAAAATAAATTAACACAAGACCGGAGGGCTCGTTAGTTCCAATGCTATTGGTATGGCAGCAGATAACGATAGTTTACATTGGAGATTATGTTGACTCATTCCGAGTCCACTGTAATGAAGCCAATTTGCAATTCCTGGCAGAATTGAAGTTTCACTTTTGCAATGCATCCTGACGGATTTCAAGTTGAAAACATTTGAGAAGTTTAAGCTAATGTTTCCAATATTTTCGTATGAAGCGCTTATTTCGTATGAAGCGGATTCCTGGATGTACCTTTCCTTCCAAATATTGATATCGTGTCGAGAAGAGATTCAAAGATATACGGTGTCATATATGACTCACGGTAGGTTCCTGAACGGAAGACTCTTCACACAAGCTGGAGTCAAAATTGCCAGTGATACTATGGCCAGCCCGCACCGCCGCGAGCACTTCATCGAAGGTGTCCAGCGATCCTCCTAAAACACACAGCTGCAAGTAACCGGTTACGTTGTCGGATTTGTATTTTACGAATGGTTAGTGCCCATCATATTTCTCTTGGTGACTGTAATCCCTCATGATCTCACTCTAACCGCCAACCTCCGTTATGAAGTACCATTCGGTACATATCAAATCCAACTCCTCAAATGTTTTTTTCCCAAGAGGGAATTAAAAGGAAGGATAATTTTTTTAAATTAAGGAATTTAAAAAAAAATGGAGAACCACGGAATGTAAACCGATTAATTCAAATTGTCACTAAAAACAAGTCCCTTAATTATGGCCATCCTATAAAGCCGTTTGGAGTAACTGAATTGATGAGATGAAAGAGTGCGACTCCAATAATGAATCAAAATCATGCCGGATTTCATCTCATGGTGCCTTTATTCTTTAATGACGACCACAATCCTTTCTTCCAATACGCAAGTATCATCAACTATCAACGTAGACATTCAGGAAATCAATAAATACCCCCTCTCAAAAAATTTTTTTTGATACGAGTACCTTGGGCCAAGATGGCCGGGAGGAAGGCGGCGAGGCAGAGCAGGAGTCGAAGCATAGCGACCTCAAGAATGACCTGGTTCACAGCAAACTGAATCGACGAGTCCTCGAGTTGGGTTTTTTTTATAGAGAACCAAGATGACGTTGGCACTGCCCCATCCCGAAATACTTCCACAAATGGTCATATTCCCACCAGAACCATGCAATGTTTTATGAGCTGAATGTAAAAATGTCTTTTCTTGGATTTTCATCAGATGTGTTGTGAGGGAAAAGGTGTTTTTTTTTTTACTGCAAAGCTCTGGCCCCCATTCCTCAGAATGAAATTAGAAGAGACCTGAACATCTGAAACTTCTCGAAATGTAAAATTTGAAACTTTCCCTCACACGGAAGGTAAACACTTAGATCGATTCATTTTAAAGCATTCCATTCCGAAGCACATCTTCCCGCGGTTGATACTTCTATTCATCCCGCACGCGAAGAATACATGCCATGCTGCGGTAGGAAAAGTGAAGAACTCAATCGTATGATTTAGGTATTCAAATCTGAAAATCTCATTTCATTTCCAGCAAGGGTAAGTTTCGTATTTTCTGAATTAGTGGAAGCAACGAGTGACGCCTGGCGAGAAACGATTTCGCCTTTCCCTGAATTGATTCGTCACTTCAGTGCCTCCTTCTTTTAGAACTGCGTGAGAGCCTTCTCACCTGAATATTGTTTTAATGGAATGTGCAGGGATTTTCTAAAGAAACAAGCCCCTTTCCTATTGAGGTGTTCAACTGGAACCATCTCTTAAATTGAGCGATTGAGGGAAAGGTTACCACAGGCTTCTGTTTCATGCGCTCCCGTACCGTTTCTGAATAAATCCTTGATCTGACAGTCCCATAGCGACCTTTAAAAATGCGACATATTGATTCATTTTTCTGTGCTTCTCCTCAATCCGCCATTCTTATCATAGGTGCTATGGGAAAATTTCAGATATTGCGGTCGGTTTGTCTCTTTCTTTTTTTCTTCTTCTTTTTCATTCCATCTGTCCGCAGTTCGCTTAGCAACCGAAGAACTACATTCGGTGCGCATGTGCAGCCTTCAATCCAGATCGAGGCGTCAGTCACCGACTGAAACTGCTAGTTTTCTTCCAGCCTCGCCGCTAACGAATCGATCAGAGGAAGCTAGCGTCTTCTCTCGATAGCGCAGACAATTTTGCGGGCAGAACTAGTAAAATGCCGCATCTGGCGTCCTACCTGATTTACTCTGCATCCGTCTCCACGCGACAAAGACACTTGAAAGATAGAGGGCTTCGAGTCTATCGCGTCTTCCAGGACTATTAACGAGATAAAGAAACTTTTATTTCTAAAAAAGTCACGACAGATGTTTTCCAAGGGACAGAGAATCCTCAGTGGCATGAAAGGCCGTGGAGAGGCAGATGCCTACCAAGGTCGGTATGCTATTTTGTTATTCTGTCGGCCCGCAATAGCTGTAGGGTGTCCCAGAATTGACTGAACATTGGAAGTTTCGTATCCAGGCAGCTCTGACCTAGGCCTCTGGTATCTTAGATTATAGCACGAGGTCTACGAGTCTGTGCCTCTCTAGGTCATAGGCTAGGTGGAAGGACCTGTTTCCAATCAATTCTGGGAAACCCTATATACCAATTCGTAGTTTGGATGATAGAATAAGCCTGTATTGCTGCTTCCTAAGAACCAATGAAACCTCAGTGAGCATATAATGGTTAATATTATGGCACTAGTGTTCAGGTGGCTCTAATTATTTAGCACAGTGTTCGCTGCACTTTGAAGTTTTGAAGATGATTCACCGAAATTGTTCACTCTCGCGTCGAAAGATTTTCAGGAGTCGATGCACATGACGCTCTCATTTAGTTGAGCATCTGCGCAAAGGGAAATTGGGTTCGATTGGCTCTGGTCGAAGAGGAACTTCAAAGGCTGTATCGCCCGATAACCTTTCCCGAAACCACCTTGCTGCATTTCCACCCGAAGTCATCCTTCAGCGTGCTGATGGATGACTGCGGGTGTTCTTCGTGTCTCCGGCCCCTTCAACGCGCTCGGAGCGAGACGGCTGGATCAACCATTCGAGGAGGCACCATCCGAAGAATTTGTTGGAAGAAGAGTTGGCTTCCTTTTTTTCAATTCTGGGCTGGACGCAAAGATACAAAAATTTGCGGATTCTTTCGAGAATATTGGATCTTCCATGGTTGTTGCTTCATGAAATCCTATTTTTCCTCATTTAGAAGTGGGATGATCATCGGGTCCTGTCAAAGATAGGATCATCCTTTTCCGTTATAGCGTTTAACGTAGGTTTAAGGCAACTTTTCCATCCGAAAGGCGGACAACTTTTTTCAGCGCATCGTCGCGAGGTTTCCTTCTTCCTTCGCTTTGCACCGCAGCAGGGTTGCGAGGCTCTATTTTTGTTTGGGTCGCGGATGATGCTGAAGCTTTGAGATTTGACTTAGGTGACAACTGAAATTAAAATAAGGCTGTTAGGGGACATCTTTCTTTTCTATCTTTTACAGGAGAACTTCGATATCTTGATCAAAAATTTATACAGTGTTAGGGGCAATATTTACAAAGTGGTACAATACTAATACGCACATTAGCCAAGGAGAAGGATATTCTTGGCATCTCGCACTTCGCCGGACTTGGATCGTGCTTGAAGGTCCGCATAGCTGGGAAGATTTTGCTACAGGTCCCCATTACATTGGCGACAACAAAAACCATAAATAATGATTTCCCTATCCCAATCTTTCCAGGAAGTTAACATTTTCGGAGTCACGACAGATTTATCATGATTGTTAAACGCCACGGGTGTGAATTTGCGAGTTCGGAATGTCCTAATACGTGACAAATGCAGTCACCTCCGGTTCTTATCTGGACAGAACATATACAAGCATAAATCTGATCTCACGAGAACGGCGACACGACCCCAAGTCCTCCATATCTCCATTGCATTGAAGGAGTGCAAGCTAGAAAAATTTTACATTTCGGCTTGAATATTTGAATCGAGTCAGGGAGTCTTTGGCGAAGGCCCGGAAATTCCCTCGGTCGAATGTGATGGACGTGGAAGGTAATCTCGTTTGAATTTATGCGGGGGGGACATAGGGAGATCCGCTGTAAACAGATAAACAAGTCTCATTCTTCCCAACACATGTTATGATTCTCACTTGGGGCAACAGAAACGGCTAAGGATAAAAATAGTCCCCTATCGAATGTGCCATTTTCCCCTCCAGAATTACGCAAGGAGCATCACGCGATTCTGAGGAGGAAAATAAGAAGGAAAAGGTGAATTGTGATAAAATCCAGGAGCATTATTNTCCAGGAGCATTATTATTACTGCAATAGCTATCGAGCATCTCACCACCTTCCTCTACGTTCTCCTGCAGCAGAATGCGATGATCGGCCTGAAAACTTGAACGTATCGAATAGGAGAGATCATACTGCTTCATGCGGAAACAATAATCGCGTAGGACTCTTACACCTGTGTCGTCGGGCTGTGTTGGAGTATCACTGACAAGGTTGGATATGGACGAGATCCTGCTTACAACCAAATAACATTTTGCCTGCAGACGATGACTATTTACACACGATGAACGAGCTCGTTTCTTCCAGCCGATCGGCGCCTTACCTTTGAACGACGAAAACTTTCAGGTCAAATGGTATTCGAATGATCCTTGCGTCATGCATCTTCGGTGCTGTTTTAACTGCACTGAAGAGTCTTTATGAAGAGTGTGAAGAGAATCCACGTCTTTTTCTTCCTGAAAGGCGTTGCGGTTTCTTCACTTGCAAAAAATCTGTACGACTAGCCAGTCTGACCAAAATGACGGAACTAGAAATGGCTTGACATTTGAGATCGAAGAGAAAAACTATTTGGGATTCGACGCACATAGAAAATACATCATATTCCGGAAATATATCACTACTCGTGTAAAACCCCGTGCATGCACTGGCTGAAATAAGTCAAATGAAAGCATTTCATGCATGCGTTTTTGCTTCTTCTTTGTCAGTTTAATTGTTTCTGGAGGCAGCGTTTTGTGCACGTCGTTCTGCTCCTTCATCGCCGACTGGGAATCCAGAACGTCTCACTTTTGCGCGTTCAGTAGATCGCGCCCCAGAATGGCACAAACTTCTCCCCTTTCTCGAGTCAATTTGAGAGCAATATAAATATTCAAAATAATAATATCGAGCACTAACCGAATGCTGCAGACTCATGCGAAGCACTGTCGTAAGCTGGCACCGGGATGAGTTTCAGCATTTGGCACAGCAACAACGTCCGTAGCCGACAATGCCTCGAACCGATGCCAATTATTGGTTGTGAGCATTCGCCCGGGAAGGCATTCGGTACAACTAGCTGGTACCCGTGAAACATTCACCTCTTCGTATTTAAGAATTTCTGTTTCAAAAAACTTAAATGTCCATGAAGTTCGGTCCAGCGATGGAGTTTTGGGTCCAATAGGACCACGATTCGAATCGGACCGGGTTCTGAAAAGTTCACCCGCGCAAGCCTCAGGCGGGCTGACAGGAAGACGTAACCAGTGAAATATTCACGTCTGATCGTGGCAATTGGAATTCATTCGAACAGCATCCAAATGAGGCATTTCGCAGGATTTTGGAACCGCCAAATTTGTGGTCATTGATAAAAAGATGGAGCACGAGATTCTTCCGTCATCGGAGGCCACCGATTGACTTTGAATCCAAAAAGATACCCCAACTCCTGTGCCTATAAATAAATTCTTTAGCGAGATCCCCCAGACGTAGTTGAGACTCGTCTCACTCGAATGCGGGGGATGATTTGGAGCTCAGCGGGGAATGGGGATCGGCTCTATCAGGCAGACCCGACCGACGGATCGGTTGACGATCGAGTTTCGTGTTGGGTGCAGGCGAATACGCTAGAATGCACTCGGGAGTCTTTGGGCGTCTCTTTTTTCCTAGCAGCTCTTCTAGCTCTGTTGAGGCCTCCAGCATCCCATGACGTCGTGTTAGGGCTGAGTTGCTCAGCGCTCTCATGGTTACTCACGATACTCCGCTGCCAGCTGCTTGCCCAAGAGTGGCGTCATTTAATGACGTGGTCGTGCCGAGCCTACGCGTCTTTTTCGCTAGCAGCTGGGGCAAAAGGAAAAAGAAAAAAGGGCGTGTGTGGAAAAAGGGCGTGTCTTTTTCTCGAGCCGTTTACAGCTGCTGGCAATAAGGACGCCTCGTTCTGTCAACGCTCGATGCGATCATGTCATTAAATGACGTCACTCATGGGCAAGGAACTACTAGTAGAACGTAGTGAACTATGAGAGCACCGAATAGGCCAACACCAATGTGACGTCATGGGACGTCGGGTGGAAGCCTTAGCAGAGCCGGTAGCTCAGAATAAAGACGAACCCAGAGACCCGCTGTTCCAAAGTTTAGAGGCCTAAGCGGGCTGCGGTCCGGCCCGATCAGACCTGCGGGTTGGATCCACTAAAATCTCGGTTCGGCGATCGAATTTCGGGTCGAGTAGTCGGTTAAGACCACGACTCGAATCGGGCCGATCGAGTCGGATTCGGAAGAGTCGACCTGTGCAGGCCTCCATGGACAGGCAGGAGTTCGTCGGCTATTATTATATAGATGCTTTTCTAGTCGCCGAAGTTAGGCACTTAAGCCCAAGAACGTCAAGACTTCATGGGTGTTTAATCCAATAAGTACAGTCTCCAAGTCATACGCTTTCGATTGACACAGATTGTATTCAAATAAGGCACACCAAAGGAAAGAATTCGGAATCAGATGGAGAGGGGGTCATGGTTTCTGTCGATCCCAATTTCCCATATACAGCACTTTCAATGAGCTCCGTCTTGTAGTATTCTAAAGAGACACAACTTTCGAATTTAAAACAGACACGCTTACGATCAATAATAGGGGGAGGGGGGTTCCATCATCCCCCCATCGCTTGTAGGCCTATTTTCAGCGAGTTAATCTCCTTAGCCTTAAGTTTGACACGTCGTTCCTATTTCGAACGCCTCAAATTAGAACACTTTAAACCCCATGGAATAGGGGATAATTTTGACCTCAGCCTAGTTGCATAACGGTTCGATAGGATCCATTAGAGCTGAGGATCGGGCGTGTGGCGAGGTTGACAATCGGTCGAGTGCGGGCCATGATGTGTGACCACTTTGCCCCGGGAAGGCGTTCGGTGCAGTGCTATTCTGATCGTCGCAAATGGGGGTAATCACTTGAAAATTGTGGGATTCTTGGACTTTTGATCCAAGAAGATTCTTTTCCAGGTCCTGAGCTTTCGATCGCACCTCCCTCATGAAAATCCTTTCATTCGTCTGAGAAGAATTTCCCGGAACGACAGACTGCCAGATTAGCCTCTTATGTACAGGTATATGGATGGGCGAGTCCTGAAACTAGGTTGATGTAATTGATGTCATAACCCTTACTACATCAATTTCTCTAATTTGATTTGCCATAACTTTTCAAGGGACAGTTGAATGCAGGTGATAGAGAGAGAAGTTCATGAGTCTAAGATGTTTCAGATGTCAAAATGGCGCTGCGTTTTGACGAAGGACGCTCCAGTCGACCGCAGAGCTTACTACTTACGAAGCACGACAATTTTCAGGTGTGAAAGAATCAAAACTTTTAGGCCCATGAGCTTCTCTGCCAAATTTCAGTTGCGTCAAGGAGACCTTGTAAAAGAAATGATCGAAAAAGTTGAATGGTGAATCTATATCAATGAGAGGCCACTACTCCTAGGTCAAAGTTTCAAGGTCGAAAGTGTACCTTGAAACTTTAACCATACGCTTCCTAAGGGTGGGGCAGTCAGGACGACGGAGTTTGGTTACCCTGTGACTGATGGAGCACATGAGTCACCAGAGTCACATTCCATCCTAAAAATCTGATTCTTTGTTTTTATGAAGGTCAAAAAGTCAACATTTTTAGAGGGATTTGCCCGGTCCTCCTCCAAAGATTGGATCCGGGCGAATGGAATGGAAAGCCGATGGAAACCTTGATATCTCGGGAAGCTCTGCGTCACATTTTCGCTGTCTTGCGACTAAATCTCGGCAAGCTACGACCGAAAGACTGTCGCAAATGTCGGAATCAGTGATTCAATTGGTAGCCTGTTGGGCTCTCGGGCCAGGGAGCAGGGGTTCGAAATGAGACCGAGTCGGACCTTTCATTCCGATAAAGGCACCTACGTCGGTAGGGCCCGTGAGTGACGTCATTTAATGACGTGATCGCATCGAGCGTTGACAGAACGAGGCGTCCTTATTGCCAGCAGCTGTAAACGGGTCGAGAAAAAGGGCGTGTCTTTTTCTCCAGCCGCTAGCAGCTTCTAGCGAAAAAGACGCGTCGGCTAGGCACGACCACGTCGTTGAATGACGTCACTCTTGGCCAAGCAGCTGGCAGCGGAGTATCGTGAACCATGAGAGCGCTGAGCAACTCAGCCCTAACACGACATCATGGGATGCTGGAGGCCTCAACAGAGCTAGAAGAGCTGCTAGGAAAAAAGAGACGCCCAAAGACTCCCGAGTGCATTCTAGCGTATTCGCCTGCACCCAACACGAAACTCGATCGTCAACCGATCCGTCGGTCGGGTCTGCCTGATAGAGCCGATCCCCATTCCCCGCTGAGCTCCAAATCATCCCCCGCATTCGAGTGAGACGAGTCTCAACTCCGTCTGGGGGATCTCGCTAAAGAATTTATTTATAGGCACAGGGGTTGGGGTTTCTTTTTGGATTCAAAGTCAATCGGTGGCCTCCGATGACGGAAGAATCTTATGCTCCATCTTTTTATCAATGACCCCAAATTTGGCGGTTCAAAAATCCTGCGAAATGCCTCATTTGGATGCTGTTCGAATGAATTCCAATTGCCACGATCAGACGTGAATATTTCACGGGTTACGTCTTCCTGTCAGCCCGCCTGAGGCTTGCGCGGGTGAACTTTTCAGAAACCGGTCCGATTCGAATCGTGGTCCTACTGGACCCAAAACTCCATCGCTGGACCGAACTTAATGGACATTTAAGTTTTTTGAAACAGAAATTCTTAAATACGAAGGCGTGAATGTTTCACGGGTACCAGCTAGTTGTACCGAATGCCTTCCCGGGCGAATGCTCACAACCAATAATTGGCATCGGTTTCAGGCATTGTCGGCTACGGACGTAGTTGCTGTGCCGAATGCTGATCCTCATCCCGGTGCCAGCTTACGACAGTGCTTCGCATAAGTCTGCAGCATTCGGTTAGTGCTCGATATTATTATTTTGAATATTTATATTGTTCTCAAATTGACTCGAGAAAGGGGAGAAGTTTGAGCCATTCTGGGGCGCGATCTACTGAACGCGCAAGAAAGTGAGACGTTCTGGATTCCCAGTCGGCGATGAAGGATCAGAACGACGTGCAGAAAATGCTGCCTCCAGAAACAATTAAACTGACAAAGAAGAAGCAAAAACGCATGCACGAAATGCTTTCATTCGACTTATTTCAGCCAGTGCATGCACGGGCTTTTCCACGAGTAGTGATATATTGCTGGAATATTATGTATTTTCTATGTGCGTCAAATCCCTAATTGTTTTTCTCTTCAATCTCAAATATCAAGCCAATTCTAGTTCCGTCATTTTGGTCAGACTGGCTAGTCGTACAGATTTTTTGCAAGTGAAGAAACCGCAACACCTTTCAGGAAGAAAAAGACGTGGATTCTCTTCACACTCTTCATAAAGACTCTTCAGTGCAGTTAAAACAGCACCGAAGATTCATGACGCAAGGATCATTCGAATACCAATTGACCTGAAAGTTTTCGTCGTTCAAAGGAAAGGCGCCGATCGGCTGCAAGGAACGAGCTCCTTCATCGTGTGTAAATAGTCATCGTCTGCAGGCAAAATGTTATTTGGTTGTAAGTAGGATCTCGTCCATATCCAACCTTGCCAGCAAACTTGCCAACACAGCCCGACGACACAGGTGTCAGAGTCCTACGCGATTATTGTTTCCGCATACGGCAGTATGATCTCTCCTATTCGATACGTTCAAGTTTTCAGGCCGATCATCGCATTCTGCTGCAGGAGAACGTAGAGGAAGGTGGTGAGATGCTCGATAGCTATTGCAATGAAAATAATGCTCCTGGATTTTATCACAATTCACCTTTTCCTTCTTATTTTCCTCCTCAGAATCGCGTGATGCTCCTTGCGTAATTCTGGAGGGGAAAATGGCACATTCGATAGGGGACTATTTTTATCCTTAGCCGTTTCTGTTGCCCCAAGTGAGAATCATATTTCCTTCTTATTTTCCTCCTCAGAATCGCGTGATGCTCCTTGCGTAATTCTGGAGGGGAAAATGGCACATTCGATAGGGGACTATTTTTATCCTTAGCCGTTTCTGTTGCCCCAAGTGAGAATCATGACATGTGTTGGGATGAATGAGGCTTGTTTATCTGTTTACAGGGGATCTCCCTATGTCCCCCCCCCGCAATAAATTCAAACGAGATTGTCTTCCACGTCCATCATGTTGGAACGATAGAATTCCAGGGCATTCGCCAAATACTCCCTGACTCGATTCAAATTTTTAATCTGAAATGTAAAATTTTTCTAGCTTGCACTCCTTCGTATCCAGCGAGACGGCTGGATAAACCATTCGAGGAGGCACCATCCGAAGAATTTGTTGGAAGAAGAGTTGGCTTCCTTTTTTTCAATTCTGCGCTGGACGCAAAGATACAAAAATTTGCGGATTCTTTCGGGAATATTGGATCTTCCATGGTTGTTGCTTCATGAAATCTTATTTTTTCTTATTTAGTTGTGGGGTGATCATCGGGTCCTGTCAAAGATAGGATCATCCTTTTCCGTTATAGCGTTTAAGTTAGGTTTATGGCAACTTTTCCATCCGAAAGCCGGATGATTTTTTTCAGCGCATCGTGGCGACGTTTCCTTCTTCCTTCGCTTTGCACCGCAGCAGGGTTGCGAGGTCGTGAACTATTTCGGTGAATTATCTTCAAAACTTCAAAGTGCAGCGAACACTGTGCTAAATAATTAGAGCCACCTGAACACTAGTGCCATGATATTAACCATTATATGCTCACTCAGGTTTCATTGGTTCTTAGGAAGCAGCAATACAGGCTTATTGTATCATGCAAACTACGAATTGGTATATAGGGTGTCCCAGAATTGATTGGAAACAGGTCTTTCCACCTAGCCTATGGCCAGAGAGGCACGGACTCGTAGACCTCGTGCTATAAGCTAAGATAACAGAGGCCTACGTCAGCGCTGCCTGGATACGAAACTTCCAATGTTCAGTCAATTCTGGGACACCCTGCAGCTATTGCGGGAAGCCAGAATAAAAAAAATAGCATACCGACCTTAGTAGGCACTGCCTCTCCACGGCCTTTCATGCCACTGAGGATTCTCCGTCCCTTGCAAAACATCTGTCGTGACTTTTTGAGAAATAAAAGTTTCTTTATCTCGTTAATAGTCCTGGAAGACGCGATAGACTCGAAGCCCTCTATCTTTCAAGTGTCTTTGTCGCGTGGAGACGGATGCAGAGTAAATGAGGTAGGACGCCAGATGCGGCATTTTACGAGTTCTGCCCGCAAAATTGTCTGCGCTATCGAGGGCAGACGCTAGCTTCCTCTGATCGATTCGTTCGCGGCGAGGCTGGAAGAAAACTAGCAGTTTTATTCAGTGATTGACGCCTCGATCTGGATTGAAGGCTGCACATGCGCACCGAATGTAGTTCTTCGGTTACCTAAGGGAACTGCGGACAGATGGAATGAAAAAGAAGAAGAAAAAAAGAAAGAGACAAACCGACCGCAATATCTGACATTTTCCCATAGCACCTATGATAGGATTGGCGGATTAAGGAGAAGCACAGAAGGACTCAATATGTCGTATTTTTAAAGGTCGCTCTGGGATTGTCAGATAAAGATCATGAAGTTCCAGTTTAACACCTCAATATGAAAGGGGCTTGTTCAGAAAATCCCTGGACATTCCATTAAAACAATATTCAGGTGAGAAGGCTCTCACGCAGTTCTAAAAGAAGGAGGCACTGAAGTGACGAATCAATTCAGGGAAAGGCGAAATCGTTTCTCGCCGGGCGTCACTCGCTGTTTCCACTTATTCAGAAAATACAAACCTTCCCTTGCTGGAAATGAAATAAGATTTTCAGATTTGAATAACTTCATCATACGATTGAGTTCTTCACTTTTCCTACCGCAGCATGGCATGTATTCTTAGCGTGCGGGATGAATAGAAGTATCAACCGCGGGAAGGTGTGCTTCGGAATGGAATGCTTTAAAATGAATGGATCTAAGTGTTTACCTTCCGTGTGAGGGAAAGTTTCAAGTTTAAAATTTCGAGAAGTTTCAGATGTTCAGGTCTCTTCTAATTTCATTCTGAGGAATGGGGGCCAAAGCTTTGCATTAAAAAAAAAAACACCTTTTCCCTCACAACACATCTGATGAAAATCCAAGAAAAAAAAATTTTGACGTTCAGCTCACACCACATTGCATGGTTCTGGTGGGAATATGACCATTTGCGAAAGTATTTCGGGATGGGGCAGTGCCAACGTCATCTAGGTTCTCTATAAAAGACCCAACTCGAGGACTCGTCGATTCAGATTGCTCCAAGGAACCAGGTCGCTCTTGAGGTCGCAATGCTTCGACTCCTGCTCTGCCTCGCCGCCTTCCTCCCGGCCATCTTGGCCCAAGGTACTCTCATCAATAATTTTTGGCACTTTTGGTACTGGTACGAATGGTACTTCATAACGGAGGTTGGCGGTTAGAGTGAGATCATGAGGGATTGCAGTCACCAAGGGAAATATGATGGGCGCTAACCATTCGTAAAATACAAATCCGACAAAGTAACCGGTTACTTGTGGCTGTGTGTTTTAGGAGGATCGCTGGACACCTTCGATGATGTGCTCGCGGCGGTGCGGGCTGGCCATAGTATCACTGGCAATTTCGACTCCAGCTTGTGTGAAGAGTCTTCCGTTGAGGAACCTACCGTGAGTCATATATGACACCGTATATCTTTGAATCTCTTTTCGGCACGATGTCAACATTTGGAAGGAAAGGTACATCTAGCAGGAATCCGCTTCATTCGAAATAACCTTTCCCCCTTAAAATGTTGGAAACATTAGCTTAAACTTTTCAAATGCTTTCAATTTGAAGTCCGTCAGGATGCATTGCAAAAGTGAAACTTCAATTCTGCCAGGAATTGCAACATTGGCTTCATTACAGTGGACTCGCAATGAGTCAACATAATCTCCAATGTAAACTATCGTTATCTGCTGCCATACCAATAGCATTGGAACTAACGAGCCCTCCGGTCTTGTGTTAATTTATTTTGGGTAAGTGTCCTTGGAATTGAAACACTAGTTGCACCAGTGCCCTTATGCCATGTAACGCATTAAGGCTTTGGCGTGACTTGTGGAGTAATTATGGATGGTATGGGGAAGGAGGACCCATGATTTTCTACCTCTACAGCCTCCCTTTCCCTGGAACAACCTTCCCGAAACTTTCCCTGCACACTATTACAATTCTCGACATTTTCCGTTTCGATTTCAGAAAGTTCCCACACGGACGTATAAACCCTAATTTCCTATCATACTCTAAAAAAAATGCATTTCTCATATAGGAAGTGCTAGTCCCTAGCTACTGGCGCAATCTCATTTGCCTTCCTTTTTTAATATTACGGCGAAGAATCCTGTATCCAGCATACGACCATTGTGAGAACGATCTTCTCTTTCGAGTCGGAAAAGTCGTACTAATGTACAGTATAATGTACAGTATATATCCTCCTGATAATGCGGACCTTCTCATGTCGACACCTGAAAGACGCATTCGAACTGAAACGTAGAGGACTCTAACTTAGCCCCTATATTTTAACAGTCATGAGTTCCTGATATGGTAGAATCTGATATTTATTTCGCAAAGTGATAAGATTTTCACGCTAATTGCCTTGTCAGATACGGGATGAATTAAAAACAATAGTTGCTTCTTCTGCTATTTGGTAATGATCAGCTCTCAGAAAGTGCACCACCTGCTTAACAGAATGATCGAAATTCAACTTCATCGTAATCCGATGAAGTACAGATCGCAAATCATTTTCATTGTCAGGATTGGAAGAAGAAAGGAAATTCCATAGCAATAGGGGCCATTGGAATGTTTCATATGTACCAGGGCTGGTACTCTAGGGATTGATTGCAGACGTTTTTATTTTGCTTTCATAGTTTAGGAGAAAGCAAAGATTGCTTATTTGCCTCCTCTTAAAGCAGAATATTTTAATGAGGGAAATGTGACACGGTTAAAGTTAACCATATGATAAATCTGAAGAAGAATGGAACGTCCTTAGGTCTGTTTATTTCTTTGGTATTGTGCTCTGGAGTTAATGCACTACATCAGTAAGTGCGATGTGAATTAAATGAATTTCATGGCATACCTGGAAACATCATCCTCCTGATGCCTGACGTTGTTTTTCCGCATTATATGTCCAAGAAAAATGAGAATCATGGGATCACCCTTTGCGAGGGATATGTTGACTGGCGGATGGATTCGGAAAATCTTGATATTTTGTTGAGGGAGTCCTTTGGATTTATTGAGAACAATTTTTCCTCGACAAAGCATGAGTCCTAGTTTGTTTTCAATTTTTTAAACTAAAGGGAATGTCCATATGTTAGTTGAAAACCTCGAGGATCGAAGACATGGCTTAACATTTGCCCCCTCATTCCCTTACAATTTTAAAAGTCTTCCCTAAGGAGACTCTCAGGAGATTTGAACGTATTTCAATGGAATACATTCTGATTCATATTTCTTATAGCACCCTAGATATGTATAATTGAAATATTTTGCAATATAGATAACTACGTTCAAGGACAATTTTTTCATAAACGTCTTCAAGTTTAAAAGCATCACGTACATTTTCCTTTGGTTACGACATCGACATTAAAGACCTTTCATGTTCGGGGATATTTGCTTTTGTTTTTGCGAGGACATTTCCAATCATAATACTAACATTAACACTCCTTATGTTCAGATATAAAACGGTAGTAGACTCTCTAGCAAGTGAACCGCATGTAGAAATCGGTCTCCTAAGAACGTTCCCAAGAGATGAAAAATGATTACGAAATTTAACAAAATTAATAAATATGAGACTTTCAAAGAGACATATGATTGGCTATTTTCGTACAAAGATCAGGAATCGATAATTAATCGTCAAACTTATTGTACTGAAATATATACTTAAGCCTAGATTGGATACATGCATCAGGGCATTTGGTACAGACTACCACTTAGATATGCAGCCATAGCACCTGACAGGAGAAACAATTCTGGATTGGGTTTGTTCAGTCAGACTTGCGGACTCATCCCCGCGATGAAGTAGGTCGCGTGACAATTTTGATAGAATGGGATCGTTCACTGTCCTTTCTCTTTTTAGCTTCCTTAAACGTTGCCCCTTTTCTGCAAGCTATTTGCAATAATTTGGATTTCCTATTTTGGTCTTTCTGCAGTGTTTCTGAGTTTAGATGCAGGGAATTGCCTACTGCCCATGGGTGTTTTCAATCAAAATTGGCATCGAAAAGTAACTTCTTTTACTCTATATGCTGTTTTCATCCTTTTGATTCTTAAAATGCTTTAAAGCAATCCCACTCTCGTTCTTCGAGCTGAGGCAATCGAATTTATCACCTGAATAGTCACGACTTCTTTAGGAGTAAATGTAGGGCTTTTTTACTTTGCCCTGGTACTGCTTCACTTGGTCATAAGTGCTAGGCTGAAAAAAATATAATTCATTCATCCTGATATTTATTTTTTGGGGGCAGTTGGCGTCTTTGCATTTCGACATGTGGGAATACACGGAAGTAGAACTGGTGATTCCTGCAGTCTCAGCAATCCAGAGCTTCATGACCCGTAAGTTGAACATCATATTGTCACTTGAGACGTGAAGAGATACCTCCTTTAGTGCGTCGACCCTACGAAGCTATATAATCGACTACCTCGCAAGTAAAACCGGAAGAGCAAGCACCTACGCCTACCTTTGCGGCCCAAGCTACGGATGGTCCACCCAACAGAAACCGGCCTCATACAGGCCAACTTTTATGCGTTTTGTACACTTGGCACAGGAGCCACCTTTGTCGAGGGCAGCCATCAACCGGAGTGAGTTAATTTGATTGCCAAACATGGGAGTTGTTTTGTCGAGGCGGGTCATCAACTATTTGTATTTACTCCACTCCCACTTTCTGATTCAAACGAATCCGCAATATTTGGTGCAGTCAACACCAATAGCGGAAATTCCACTTTAGGAAGGCAACCGCGTGGTTCTGATTGTGAAGGCAAATGTAAGAAAAAGAAAATATAGGAAATACGATCATGAGAATACACCTCTTACAGACATCAACTTTCTTCGAAGCTGTTATTGGATTTTGTAAGAGTTTGGGAAAGTAGATTGTCTCTTGTTTTGCCCTCATTTAAAAAAAATTTACCTCCTTCCTTCTTTTTCAAGCAAAGAGTTTCAATCATAAATAAAAGTAATTATGAGGAATAATGGTTAATTGGGAGAGATGAGCTTGGTCTAGGTTAAGCAGTTATCCCAATATCGAATCCCATTAATTTATTAAGGAAATCTCTTTATAGGAGATGTCGAAATTCTCTTCTCTCTTTTTAAGTACACCAGTGACATCGTACGATGATCTGATGACGGCATTGACGGAGGGACGTCAATTGATGATCACTGCAGTAGCAACTGACTGTGAACATTCTCTACCGCCCGAAGTCGTACTCGCTGAGGGTGGATCAAATTATTATCAGTACTACGTCGTCTCAGGTTCGTGTTGTCATATTATTGTCATATACCCACGTCATTCATCATGATGGCTGAAGGATTGTGACCGCTGCTTCAACTGTAGACGGGTCTGGAGGGGAGGTGCTCATATTGGAATGGCCAACCTTGTCCCTCAGCGAAAATGAGGGTGAGACGGTTTATATGGTGACCAGGGTCATCGTTTCTCAGAGTGGATCGACATTTATCACTGCCAATGCCTTCAATACGCTGACTTGGGTGGATGAATATCCTTATCCGGAAGGATTTCAGTGCAACCTCGGGGAAAACGTCAACATATATTATGCCTCAGGTACTCTACCATTACTTTGCGACTTTGTGTATCACTCCGCAAAGTGCATCCTTTTTATCTTGGAAACCATCAGGATTTTACTCATGAATTGTGAAGGATAAAAGAGCCGATGCTGTTTATATCGCATGTTGATTTAAGAGACGGGCATTCAAAGATAAGAAGCTGCAATCGGAGGAAACCTATGCTAGAGTGTTTGTTGTTGAATAATGTTTTCATATATTTGACATTGCGTGTGGATGTTTCCGACAATTTCTTTTATATTTGGAGAAGAAAATACCTTCTGGCACGTCTTGATGACGTTGATGTGATTGGGGCATGGAATTACAATACCCTATTACAGTACCCTATTACAGTACCTTAACCCATCTAAGGTTTCCAACGAGTCAATAGTTTATGGCGTTTAGCAACTGGCCAACGTGTGTACTTGCAGACGTGAAAATGTTTATTATTTTAGAGAAAAACAAAGATTTATATGAAGCACTCAAGACCTATCGATATGCTTTCATCACCTTAAAGTTCAAGTAAGTCACGTCTATGTAAGTATTTATGAGGGAGGATTTAATATCAGAAGTTTATCAATATCTGATATTATAAATCTTAAATGTTTATATTTAGCAGTAGGATTGTGAAGTGTATGGTGACTTTATTTGTTCAATCTCATTCATAGTTGTGGCACCTATAACAAATGAAATCATTACTATTAAAAAAAAATGGTGTCCCACTTACCCCAGGCATACATACTTTCCACTGCCTGACTTCAGTAACATACATTTGAACATTTAACAGTCAATCGTGCGTGTATCAGTGACGGTAGTGAGTTCTAGTTAAGCTGTGAGTAGAGTAATCCACAGTTTCTCTTCAGTATTCTTTCTATTGCTTCTCATTCGCCATCGTCCATCCTGGATTTTCAAAAGTAACTACATACACTGAAGGTTTTAACCGTGCCTCTGACGAGGACCCTTCAACTCTTAGAGTCTAACGTCTCCTGTCACTCTTCTTCCTTCTTTAATAAATCACCTTGGATTCATAGTTTGACTCGTCGATCTTAATGGCAATTTAATTCTTGATTATCTCAGTTCCCATGGCATCTGGAAGCCCTCGTGAGAGGGGGGCAGGGTTTTATTAACTACTTCTCTATGCTATCCTTGCGTGGCATACTACGACGAAAATGGGATTGGTGGTTGTCTAGGCAAAATTCTATGAAGCCTTGCTGTAAATGCACTCCCCTTTCACGAAAAAGGGAAATCACAGAAATCAGAGCGGTAGTTGGAGACAACTCAACTCAACAACTCTGTACTGTTACTGTACTGTTAAAGCTAAAGCTTTCATTAATTACCGGTCTGTCACATGGAAGGCCTGCCCTATCACTAGCAGCCACTGGATAGAAAGCTTCATCGTCAGGAAATGGAAATGTCCCAGCTAGTATCCGTTAACCGAGATAGAAGGAGAGCAAGGCTCACTATTTTACCTGTTTGCTTCGGTTGAGGAGGAGGGCGTTCAAATACGATTCAGTCATTTTTGTCCCACTGCATGCCTAATGCCCAATGATGGATGACGAATCAATCTTCGGTTTTGCATTTTGTAGATGACGCAATCGAAACGTTTGGATCTTACGCTGAAGTGGAGGCTGCCTTCATGGAGGGGAAGGATCTTCAGGCCACGGTGGATGTCACCTCGTGCACCGGCACTTTTCCAGAAGGAGTCCTGGTAATTCCCCGTTCAAGCATTTTTTATAAGTTCACCTGAAGGCACTAATTACTTCACCCTAATTGAGTCTATCTTCGAGTCCTGTCTGACATATTTTCCTGTCATCTGGGAACAAAGACTTGATACGTTGCCTACATTTACCAAATATTTCCGCAGTGGAAAACATAGAATGCATTTAATTGAGCCTAATGGGTAAAAAGGCAATACTTGTTCCAGATAGGGTACTAGATTACTCTTTGAACCCCCAGAATGTAAAAAAAAAATAATTAGATGTATATCACACCGAGAAACTTTTGTGGACTCTCTTGCCCGCTTAAATGTTCTATTCGCGGACATTTCTTCTTATATTTATCCATATTTCAGGGAATGATTGATTGCCACAGTGCCCTAGATACTGTTCAATAAAATCCTTCATGAACCCTGAGATTGGAATATTCCCTTTCCATGTTCAGGCTGCTGGAGCCAAGGTGCTCGCATGGGTTGATGAAGAGGAGGGAGATATGGCTGGAATTCACTTCTCACAATCCATTGCTAACCGTGAGTGAAATTCTTTTCACGACATAAGTACAACTTCTTTTGTTACTTTCGCCTTTTCTCCTCACTCCTCGGCCACATTTTTCATAGTCGCTGGGGATGTAGTCATACAAGAGTTCCTCTTGGGCGAGGACGGTACGCTGCAGATTGTGGCCACTGCGTTCAATCCAGTCGATCCAGGAGACGTCCCAGATGTAGACGCGTTTGCATGTGACATCGGTGTAGGGGTCACCTTCACTGCTCCTGCCTATAATCGGTGAGTCTTGCAAAGTCTCGTCATCTGAGGATGATGACGTGTGCTGCAGTACATGGCCGCAAACCGTACTTGCAGCGTGGAGTTGACGAGCTACGCATCGGTGGTGGATGGCCAACTGAGTGGATCGAAACTCTCGGCCCAGATCGACTTCAGTCAATGCGTGGATCCAACTGGCCAACTCGACCTCTCCGGTCTCTCGGCGGGCGCATACTTCCAAGATGTTACAGTACTTGGCATTGGCAGTGAGTTTCCTCTTCTTTCTTGGTATTCCATTTGTTTTCCATTATTATAATTGTGCTAATACATATGTAAAAGAAATAGCGCTCTCTTTTATTTAGTGTATGGTGGGTTCTAAGCCATAGGTGATTATTAACATTGACATTTGCAGCGCAAGTCTAACAGTAAGAGCCTCTTAGGTCCCACATCCACGTGATGAATCTCTCCATACGGCATTTTCTTTTAAATTATTCATATTGGAGTTAAAAACGTTTCGACTGAAACTTGCAGTTGAACTCTCCAAATATATCCATCTATGAAAGACCCACAAAGGCAGGCATCACAGGTATTACAGATAACTTTTGGATCTGAATATTTCGACAGGCCTCGGCATTGATACGTCAAGGAAAATGTACACTGTAATTTCCTTCATCCTTTCTTTTTTTCAGCTCCCGAAGAGAGGATCTTTGGATCCGCATTCGGTGCACACAGTGATCCCATCAGCGGCGTTGCTTACGAAACCTTCGGAGCGACTATTGATACAAGCAACAATGTCCTCGTTTACCCAGGCTACTGGCGGTTTAATGAGAATGGTGAATGGGGCAACGACTTTGGCGACGCTGTTTTGGAATGCACCCTCGGTGAAGGTCTTAAGATCTTCGGGGAGGCATGAGAGGCAAATAAAATCTGATTAATTGATTACTGTATCCATCCATCACAACAGTTTCGAGCCTTTGAGTATAACATTACTGCATCCAAGCTGGATGGAAATAGAAGCTTTATGGCCTTGACTATATACTAGATATTGCCATAAATCCATGCTATTCAACTTTTCAAAGGTCCATGATAACTTTTTTTTTCCTCCTTACATGTTTGATTTTTTTTTAAAGACTACTCTTACATTCTTTGATGTGGTAAGAAATTGATTATGTATAGTGAGAATGTCGCATTCCAATTTTCTCTGTTGGTACAATCAAATAGCTGCCAGTCGGTGGATAGGTGAGTAGGGAGGGAACCATCGAATGGCCGGTATCTATTCCAGAGTTCACCACACTTAGCTTATTTTTATGGAATTATTTGAAAGGAAAAGTACATGGTCAGTGAAACTAGTGGCAGTAAACCTGCTGTAAACAGGAAGAAACGAATCCCTTTATTGTCTTGGAACGAGTCACCATGTTCTTCAGAGTCGATCGCTGTCACATTAAAAAAAAACTCCACAAGTCTCACGTGACCTGTGAATAATCTTGGAACCTGATCATGTGAATAAAGCGTGGTTCCAACATAGGTGGATGTAGATAATTTTGTAAAATCCCAGATCCAAAACACTTGCGACACTTGCGCGCCAATGTCGTATGTCAAAGATCATTTGACCTGTCATTCCAAGTTGCGCCTCAGCTCGGCAATGGATCGTTGTGCCCCTGATGCCAAAAAAAGTTGATTAAACTCTCCACAACCGAAACGATGCAATGCGTCGTGCTATGGACTGATCAAGTCTGCATAGAAGCACGACACTGCAAAAAAAAAAATTAACAAAAACACGCTGCTCGAACATCTTTAAGAGGGTTTAGAAAAGCATAGTAAAGTATAGTACCACTCGGGTAGCAACGGGTTCCCTGTTGGTGACGAGAAACGTTGATGTTGATTTCAAAAACCTTTCCTTCTATAGTGTCAACGCATTTGTGAAAATTTCTTCATCTGGAACTCATCCTCTGACTTGTGTGCAGAGTAATTCGTAGTTCTCTCTCGATGCTCCATTTCGAATCAGCATGAGACAATCTCTGAACCTTTCCTGGTCATCTTCCCTTTGTCTCATGACTTCGTCAAGCACAAACGCCTTTTGAAAAGCAAAGTTAGATGCTCGTATCTATCTCTGTCGGAAAGGAAATCATTCTCGCCAGCAACTTTGAGCGGCGTGTCCGACACGGAAGTAAGCTGACCAAAGTCCCCCAAAAATGGATGTGGCACCGAAAATCGAGGACTTGACGCTTTGTGACGCTTAGTCAAGGCCAGGTGTTCTGCCAGTTTTTGCCAAGAAGGTCCAAAAGGGAGTAACCCCTGTTGCGTTACACCTTCTTTGAACATTTAATTCTCCACATACCTTTGTTACAGAGTTAGCCTTGGCTTGCTTCTGATGGTTTTCGAAGGCGGTATGACATCACAGTAGAATTAGCCTAAAGTTTATCGATGGAAATCCGGACTTTACTTGTGGCATGGAGAAAACCTAAATAGGCATATTCCTGACGTGGCATGTGCACAGCGCTCACAGGTTGACGTTTACAGGCTTTTTAGACTTGATATAGAATGGCCAGATATACTGCAATCATAATTCCTAAAACACGGGCGAGCCATAAATGACTTTCTAACGTTTCTTTTGGAGGCTATTATATTCCATAAATTTGTCTCGGTCAACAGGGAGTTGCAGGTCGACGTTGGCGCGCCACGT